>CM060890.1:150180128-150217628 GCA_030762935.1 Hymenopus coronatus
CACGGACCAATTTCTAAAATTGCTTTATTTGGACTCAGGGGGTCCCAAAACTTGTATTTGGCGCACTATGGTTATGGAACTTTTGGGTACAATTAAATACCTGCTCTATACACTATGTACATAATACTTTAAATGTTCAAATACTTCCATTATTTTATTTAATTTTACTTATTTTTGTTAGTTGTTGTTATGTATATAGTTTATTACAATTTATACTTCTTCTTCTTATTATTATTATTGTTATTATTATTATTATTATTATTATTATTATCATCATCATCATTTTATTTTATGATTTATATTTTAGTTTTTAACTTATAAATAATCTGTAAACTACAAGTGTATGTTGTATGAATTTTTAAATCTTTGCCATATTAACCTTGCGTTAAGAAATTTGGTACCACAGTTTTTATACAGATTTTTAATTTCTTTTATTAGTACGTTTAGAGATTTTAAAAAGATAATTTCTATAAAAAGATGTCTATTTGTGTCTGTGAACCAAAAATCCAAATTGGGTAAGTACAAACTTCGTATTTAAGCAGAATATACACAGAAAGTTTGTTGTGCCATGGGTAGAGAAAGTCATGCAAGAGGAACGGTTATGATTGAACATTAAACCGGCTGTGATACAGTTTAGCGGTTTCGTTATTTTCTGTTTGACTTTTTACATACGTTGAGAATGAAACAATAAATATTGCAATTCAAAGCCTGCATGAAATTCGGGGAATAGTCATTTAGTTTTGAAAATTCAATTTTGAAATGTCATGCAAAGCTTTTACCGTTTGGAAAAATATCAGGAAACTAGCTGCCCGCCCCAGCGTCGCACGTGTAATTTACCTAGTGAAGAAAACTCAGATAAAACCTTCCGTTTAAATGAAATTACAATTAAATAATTTGAAAATACTTTATTGTAATGCCTTGTAATGTACAATTTTTCTTCCGAAGAGAAAACAAACAGCGCCGTTGGTTTGCCGACTCTCGAGCACGCAACGTACAACTGCTCATGCGAAAAACAGGACAATGCAAGGTTTATTCCACACATTTCTAACGATTGATCTTGGGAGTTATTGTTATTGCGAATGCAAGGGACACGGGAAACTGAACACGCTTAAATTATAAAGGAAAGTCTGCTTACATTAACGGTATGCTTGGAATATGTATAGCCTCGCCTTTGAACTTTCCTATACTATAGTAGCTTAAATCAAAATTTCCATAATTTTTTTAACAGCGAGTTTTGTTTCGCTGCATAATTTCGGCTGTTTGAGATTGCGTAGCATAATTATCACCGAGTCAACCTTGAGCTGTAAATTGTGTGGCGGTAATCTTGGTAAATCCAATGATTTTAGGAATTCAGTTAGATAATTTTAGTTCATTTGAATTGGAAATGGAATCGATCGACTTAAATGAATGCATTTGTCCATCAATTTTACTCGGAACCTTTAGGTTCAAATAATCTACATTCTTATTAGCTGCTGCTAAAAACGCTCGTTTGCTGAATGAAGCATTGTTTTTGTAATTTGCTCCAATATTTGGAATCACTTTCGATATTAATTCTTCTTTTGACGTTGTGATGGAAACGAAATGAGGCCAGTAGAAGTGTCAACAGGAATTTGCCCATTGCCAATGTCTAATAATGCCTTTGCATCTGAAAAGCGCAATGTACCATATATAGTTGGTATTGCGAAAAGGACGAAGTAAGCTCACCCATAAGGTAAGGAAGACATGCGCTTAGCTGCGTGGGAAACCAAGAATGTCGTTGGCATAATAACAGTAATGGCAGTGCTTCCAAAGTGAGACGGGCAAACGCTGACATAGGTAGTGAATTACATTAAGGAAAAAGTAGCATTTATGCTTCTTCCGAATCTCTTTCTTTCCTTTACTCGTAATGTTTTCCACATCTTTCTTTATTTTCTCCTATGTCAAAACAGCCATTTTTAAGGCTAACAATAACATAACTAAAGAGCAAGTAGATCTGGTAGGGCAATTGATAAACTTTTATTGAGGATAGCTTTGTTATTAAATTGATACATTTAATCCAAAATATTACTTGATCAAATGTATTAAGAGCACCGCAATTGTATTGTGATGGTGACGCGGGTATCTTCATGTTCTTTAGCTAGCTCATGTACCACATAACGTCAAATAACGAGCATCTGCATTAGAAAGTTAACCTAAAACGGATCCCATCATTTCTCCGCCATTTCCAGATTCTAAGAAGGGTTAATGGTTATGTGCATAGGTTATAACTTGTCCAAAATATGCTTATTTCTTTATTTAAACGATATGACAAAGGGAACGACAGATAATACATAAGAAATATATTTGATTTTCACAGTTATCTTGCATAATTGTCTCCATAACCGGGTGCATTCCCTTAGCATTGAATGGGGAAGAAAAATAGAGTAGTAGGTAATACGGCCATGTGGTGGCAAATAAATAAACACGTATAGCTTCTTTCTTCTTTATTTTAAAGGATAGGAGTAATGAAAGAACAGTTAGTACATACAAATATATTTGCTTTTCGGTGCTGAGTTGAGTCATCTTGATAAACTGTTACGTTACCTTAACGTTTAATGAGGAGGGAAAATATAGCACCACAAAGGCCATTTAGCAACAAATAACTGAGGTACCACTCCATCTGGCGGCTATTATCAGAAACGTATTCCCTTGGCACTGTTTTTATTCATATTATGAGATTTTAAACATTTTCCCGTAATAAAATAAGAACTGAAGCTTTCCTGGCGACGTATTATTTCAAAATCTTCTCGGGCTTCTAGCCAGGTAAAAAAAGTTCTTACCTGGCTAGAAGCCCGAGAACATTTTAAATTTTCCCGTACTATTTTTAAACATTTTCATCTCCACAAACCTTATCGTGACAATAACGAACACAACAAAAACAAAACTATTCAAGGTGGTGCAGTCGTTCGGAAGTTATGCGCGTACGTACAATACAGCGAATAATTTCTCTCTCTCGCTCTCTCTCTCTCTCTCTCTAATTCCCAATTGTATTTAAAGGTATAAGGCATATGACGCCGCTGGAGTTTGACCTCTTTGCTTTGAATAGCGTGCCATGTGATTGCTCCAGTTTGCCCTCTAGGCTTCCGAACACGCTGACCCCGTCTTTAAGTGATTAACGCAGGCAAAAAGTAGCCCTGCTCTTGTAACCGCCACCCCTGACACACAATAATATGTAACCCTCCAATTGTAACCGCCGCCCCCTGACACACAAGAATATGACGCCCTCCTCTTGTAACCGCCGCCCCCTGACACAACGATATGTAGCCCTGCTCTTGTCACCGCCGCCCACTGACACACAACAATATGTAACCCTCCTCTTGTAACCACCGCCCTCTGACACACAACAATATGACACCCTCCTCTTGTAATCACCGCCCCCTGACAAACAACAATATGTAACCCTCCTCTTGTAAACACCGCCCTCTGACACACAACAATATGACGCCATCCTCTTGTACCCGCAGCATTCTGACACACAACAATACGTAACCCTCCTCTTGTAACCGCCGCCCCTTGACACACAACAATATGTAACTCTCCTCTTGTAACACCACACCTGACACACAACAATATTTAGCTTTCCTCTTGTAACCGCAGCCTTCTGACACACAACAATATGTAAACCTCCTCTTGTAACCACCGCCCCCTGACACACACATATATATATATAACCCTCCGCTTGTAACCGCCGCCCCCTGAAACACAACAATATGACGCCCTCCTCTTGTAACCGCCGCCCCCTGACATACAACAATATGTAGCCCTGGTCTTGTAACCACCGCCCCATGACACAAAACAATATGTAACCCTCCTCTTGTAACCACCGCCCTCTGACACACAACAATATGTAACCCTCCTCTTGTAACCACCGCTCTCTGACATACAACAATTTGACGCCCTCCTCTTGTAACCACCGCCCCCTGACACACAACAATATGTTAACCTCCTCTTGTAACCACCGCCCTCTGACACACAACAATATGTAACCCTCCACTTGTAACCACCGCTCTCTGACATACAACAATTTGACGCCCTCCTCTTGTAACCACCGCCCCCTGACACACAACAATATGTTAACCTCCTCTTGTAAACACCGCACTCTGACACACAGCAATATGACGCCCTCCTCTTGTAACCGCCGCCCCCTGACACACAACATTTTGACGCCCTCCTCTTGTAACCTCAGCCTTCTGACACACAACAATATGTAACCCTCCTCTTGTAACCGCCGCCCCCTGACACACAACAATATGTAACCCTGCTCTTGTAACCGCAGCCTTCTAACACACAACAATATGTAACCCTCTTCTTGTAATCACCGCCCCCTGACACACAACAATATGTAACCCTCCTCTTGTAACCGCCGCCCTCTGGAATACAACAATATGGCGCCCTCCTCATGTAACCGCCGCCCCCTGATACACAACAATATGGTGCCCTGCTCTTGTAACCGCCGCCCTCTGACACACATTATATAACCCTCCTCTTGTAACCGCCGCCCCCTGACACACAACAATATGACGCCCTTCTCTGTAACCGCAGCCCCTGACACACAACAATATGTAGCCCTCCTCTTGTAACCATCGCCCCCTGGCACACGACAATATGTAACCCTCCTCTTGTAACCACCGCTCCCTGACACACAACAATATGTAACCCTTCTCTTGTAACCGCCGCCCTCTGACACACAACAATATGTAACCCTCCTCTTGTAATCACCGCCCTCTGACACACAATAATTTGACGCCCTCCTCTTGTAACCGCCGCCTTCTGACACACAACAATATGACACCTTCTTGTGACCGCCGCCCCCTGACACACAATATATACCCCTTCACTTGTAACCGCCGCCCCTGAAACACAACAATATGACGCCCTCCTCTTGTAACCGCCGCCCCCTGACACACAACAATAAAACACCCTCTTGTGACCGCCGTCCCCTGACACACACACACACAATACGACATCCCTCTCTTGTAACCACGACCCTTGACACACAACAATATGTAACCCTCCTGTTGTAACCACCGCCCTCTGACACACAACAATATGTAACGCTCCTCTTGTAACCACCGCCCTCTGACACACAACAATTTGACGCCCTCCTCTTGTAACCACCGCCCCCTGACACGCAACAATATGTAACCCTCCTCTTGTAAAAATCGCCCTCTGACATACAATATGGTGCCCTCCTCTTGTAACCGTCGCCCCCTGACACACAACATTATGACGCCCTCCTCTTGTAACCACAGCCTTCTGACACACAACAATATGTAACCCTCCTCTTGTAACACCGCCCCTGACACACAACAATATGTAACCCTCCTCTTGTAACCGCAGCCTTCTGACACACAACAATATGTAACCCTCCTCTTGTAATCACCGCCCCCTGACACACAACAATATGTAACCCTCCTCTTGGTAACGCCGCTCTCTGACACACAATAATATGGCACCCTCCTCATGTAACCGCCGCCCCCTGATACACAACAATATGGTGCCCTGCTCTTGTAACCGCCGCCCTCTGACACACAACAATATGTAAACCTCCTCTTGTAACCACCGCCCCCTTACACACAACAATATGTAACCCTTATCTTGTAACCGCGGCCCCCTGACACACAACAATATGACGCCCTCCTCTGTAACCGCCGCCGCTGACACACAACAATATGTAGCCCTGGTCTTGCAACCGCTGCCCCCTGACACACAACAATATGTAGCCCTTCTCTTGTAACCGCTGCCCCCTGACACACAACAATATGACGCCTTTCTCTTGTAACCGCCGCCCCCTGACTCACAACAATATAACACCCTCTTGTGACCGCCGTCCCCTGACACACACACACACAATACGACACCCTTCTCTTGTAACCGCGGCCCCTGACACACAACAATATGTAACCCTCCTGTTGTGACCGCCGCCCCCTGACACAGAACAATATGTAACCCTCCTTTTGTAACCGCCGCCCCCTGACACACAACAATATGACGCCCTACTCTTGTAGCCGCCGCCCCCTGACACACAACAATAGGACACCCTACTCTTGTAACCGCCACCCCCTGATACACAACAATATGACATATTCCTCTTGTAAACGCCACCCCTTGACACACACACAATACGACACCCTTCTCTTGTAACCGCCTCCCCTTGACACGCAATAGGACACCCTACTCTTTTGACCGCCGCCCCTTGACACACAACAATATGACACCCTACTCTTGTAACTGCTGCCCATTGACACACAACAATATGACACCCTCTTGTGACCACCGCCCCCTGACACACAACAATAGGACACCCTATTCTTGTAACCGCCGTCCCCTGACACACAACAATAGGACATCCTAGTCTTGTAACCGCCGCCCCCTGACACACAACAATAGGTCACCTTCCTCTTGTAAACGCCGGCCCCTGACACACAATACGAAACCCTTCTCTTGAAACTGTCGCCCCTTGACACAATATGACACCGTCTTGTAAACGCTGCCCACTGACACAATTTGACACCCTTCATATGTAACTGCCGCCCCTGGCTGTATTGTTGCGCCCTCCCCCTGCTAGCTCCTCCTTCTCCCAGCCTCGCCCCCGACTGTATTGTTGCTCCCTCCCCCTGCCAGCGCCGCCCCCTGACTATTGTAGCGCCCTCCCCCTGCCAGCGCCGCCCCCTGACTATTGTTGCGCCATCCCCCTGCCAGCGCCGCCCCCTGACTATTGTTGCGCCATCCCCCTGCCAGCGCCGCCCCCTGACTATTGTTGCGCCCTCCCCCTGCCAGCGCCGCCCCCTGACTATTGTTGCGCCCTCCCCCTGCCAGCGCCGCCCCCTGACTTTATTGTTGCGCCCTCCCCCTGCCAGCGCCGCCCCCTGACTATTGTTGCGCCCTCCCCCTGCCAGCGCCGCCCCCTGACTATTGTTGCGCCCTCCCCCTGCCAGCGCCGCCCCCTGACTGTATTGTTGCGCCCTCCCGCTGCCAGCGCCGCCCCCTGACTATTGTTGCGCCCTCCCCCTGCCAGCGCCGCCCCCTGACTATTGTTGCGCCCTCCTCCTGCCAGCGCCGCCCCCTGACTGTATTGTTGCGCCCTCCGTCTGCCAGTGCGCCGTCCCCTGACTATTGTTGCGCCCTCCCGCTGTCAGCGCCGCCCCATGACTATTGTTGTGCCCTCCCCCTGCCAGCGCCTGAGCTAGAGCGGAGAGAGCCCACTCTGCCAGTGCGCGGCGGACTGACTGCAGTGCCAGACCGGCTGCCGAGCTAGTTCCACTTGAGCAGCAGTCGACACAACATCGTCAGTTTGTGTGGGGGCGGCGCAACGAGAGGGGCGTGGCATTCTCTCTCTGAACACTAAAGCCATGTCTTCCTCGACCACGCGGTTACTTAACGTCAACTCTGGGCCTCCCTCCGGGTCCATGGACGACCTCGTCACAGACACGAGTAGGTAAGTCGACTCGCTGCGATAAACAATTGAGTGTTGTAAAGAACCCGAGAAAGCGTCGGCTATGACCACCGGCAACACTACGATATTCCTGGTGGCCGTCTTCATGCTGGTCGTGTTGTCGGGCACGTGTATCCTGGTCACGGCGGCACCCAGCACCAGATCATGTCCGGAGGAAGACGTCGGCGTCAAGGCCTACCTCGCCCAGACCGTTTTCGAGGGAAAAGCGCGGTCCAGGAGCGCCATCCGGGACGGGGTTTATAACGTCACCTTCGTCGTCCAACAGGTGTACAAGGGAGGCGAACCGGGGTTCGTGCAGAGTCAAGTGCGGCTGCAGTTCGCCGTGGGGCACGTCCACGCGTGTAACGAGGACGTGAGTAACAGTGTTGTGAGGGCAAACATTAAACGTGGGGGGAAGTACCTCGTGTTCGTGGACAAGCTGGAGACGCACATCTTCAAGGCTCGGGGGGAACCCGTCAAACGGAGCGACAAGAACGTCAAGGTTGTGAAAGACCTGGTGTGCCAGGGCTGTGGTAAGTACCTTTACTTTATATCAATTATGTTAAGTTCACATATGAACCTAACCATGTCGTGGCTCTAAACGTATTTTTTCCGCAATACTAGTTATTTATTATGAGCGGCATGTCTAGTACACGAGCGTGTATCATAATATTGACTGAACTATTGTATATTAATGTTATTAGAGTTGCCATTGCGAGGAATTGAATTTTAGTGCTGACGTAGATAGTGTTTTGTTTGTTCGTAACCCCCCGGTTGTTTAAACTGCACCAAATAAATCAATAAATTAATGAAAATCGATATTCCCGAAGTAGTTTTAGATTATGCTAAAAGCTGTACCTAGTTTGCTACCCGAAGGATTTATATGACAAGGAATTTTTATTTTTAAAGAATGGGACCTGCCAAAGGCTTTGACGTTATTTTGATGTCTATAGGAACGTGCTGGTCAACCTTATACTGATATGTCAAGTTGCTATGTTTTCAGTCATAGAGTTTGCCGCCCTATTTCAAATGCCTTGCTTGTAAATAAACAGGAAATAAGCTTCAACTTTAAACAAATGAAGACAGTTATGTTGAAGCGCCATCTAGTAACGCCGATATGCGTTTAACAATCGTAATTTCAGCCAACACCACTTTCTAAAATTACATTCACATGACTTTCTGCATTTATTCTGCAATAATCTATTCTTACAAAAGGTTATTTTTCTATTTCTTGCTAATCAAGATAAACATGACCCCAAATTATTATTATTATTTTAATAATAATATTATATTGTATTAATAAGATTAATTACATTATTATTATTATTATTATTATTATTATTATTATTATTATTATTATTATTATTATTTGTTTCCTTGTAGGTTCAGGGGAAAAAAGGGAATACACAGGCTAAAGCGAAGGTGAAATCTTTTAACACTAGCCCACTATGTGAAGGTATTGATATACCGTTCCCTTGTTTGACTAGCAGTGAAAACAAAAACCAATCAGGACTTCTGTTTTGAGGAAAGTATAACTACAGGAGAAATTATATCAATAATAAGGAATATCTCGAAAATGGTCAACTCCACAAAAAATATATGTGGCCTGAAGCGTATGTTTTAATGATATCCACATTTTTTGTCTGTCTTACCAGTTGCGCAGAATTCCCAGAAAATTCAACATATACAGTATCTTAAACACATGGGCTCTTACCCATAATCGTTAAAGTCATTTTTGAGAAAATCATATTTTCAACAAACTTTCCATGTAAAGGATTTACGCCATTCACAGACAGACCGACACACACACACACAGTGTTCTTTCTCTAAAGTGTTTTTCTTAATGGTCCCCAAAATGTGCATTTCCTGTGATTACTCGGTGTTGAATATTTGGATGCAATGCAATAGCTTCTCTACCTGCTATGTATGTGGTAGGGAAAGTAAAAATACATTAAGATAATCTGAAGTTGAAGTTTATGTATAACAGTGGAGTTACCCTTGGTAAATATTTCATAATTCCGTTTTCATCATATTTAAAATAAAATGCTCATTGTAAAATATAATAATCTCATTCAAAAATCAATACCTAAAAACGTTTTCACGTTACAAAAATATCTTTTATTTTGAAAACACAAGAATGCTGAGAAACGTAAAGAAATTTCATGGAAAATATTTCGAATCTGACATAAGGAAATGAAATATTTTTTGCCTTTTTTGTTTTCTCAAAAATGACACTTGAGGTTTTATTTAAAATACCAAATGCCCGCTATATTCGGAGCGAATCTTGTATAGCAGATAAACGCATTCAAAATGTACTGTACAAACAATTAAGTCTCTTTAATTTATTTCTGATTACTTTTTTTGTGGCATTAGCTGTTTTCTAGTTATTCATTATTAATTGTTTGAATTGTTAATAATTACTCAGATTGATATTCAGTTGTTTCTCGCGATGAACGGAACGAGAATGGAGTTTAAAGGCAAGTATTATCCAATTGCTAAACAGTTGACTATCGCTTTTCTGTCTCTTTCTATAACGAATTGTGGATAGAAAAACAAGCTTTTGTAAGAATGGATTTTATATCCATTAGTAGAAACACACAGATTAGGGTAGGAACACACATATGAGTGCAATAGATTTTTGAAATGATGACCTTAAATATATTTTATTTGATAAAAGTTGTATATTCGTTAAGGCATTCATTCTGTGGGGTGCTTCATTATTGAAAAAGTCGCAAGTTTTCTGTGTACACAAATAGCATTTCGGTCATAACATCAAGTGTACAGGAGCTGTTATAACATGTAAATGTTCAAAACGTGTAATTACTAACAAAGATAGAACTAATTTTTTTTTTTAGCAGTGGTTGATTTACAGTATATTACTTACTAGGTGTAAAAATCATGCTTTACTAATATGTGGGTGAAGTTAGATCTGGAGTTAATAAAGCTGCTTTTGTCGAATACAATATTTTATCTGCAGCAAAAACTTATAACATGACATATTAAATGTTATATCAGTGAACAGTTTTAGTTATACGATTGTTGTTATGGTGACATTGAAATCAATAGCCTTTTTCGACAATGGATGTTAACATTGTGGAGTAGAGCACATTGCAATCCCGCCACTATACATGTCTAGAAAAGGTACAGCACATTACGGAAAAGGTATTATTAATTTGAGTCTGTTTTTAGTGGTGATACGTGGAACCAGAAGTTGGTGCTAGCCAATGTCACTTCATCTCGTAATTGTACAAATTCTCACATTACTATAAATTTCCGTTAGAATTTTCTTCTGTCATTTATGGTTGAACTCATAATTAACCTAAAAGTTATAATTTGTTTTCATGTATGTATAGTTGACAATAATCAGTAGAAGAACGTGTTCTGTTGTACTCGAGGGAAACAATATACCTACTACACATTTGGAAAGGGAAAGGTTTGTTTCTTAAGAATTATGACGTCACTTATAAAGTGCTATGCAACGCCTCCTGTATGAAAATACATAACGAAATTTTATTTACTTTATAGGAAAATAAACAGAAACCTTTGCAATAGAAACGTTTCAATTAATGGCCTGCTTTTGAAACGGAATTAGATAAAATGTGTAAGAATCACTTTTACGTAACGATAATCAAGATAAACATTAACAGCAATTGTCTTATTACTTGCTTTCTTGTATATAGAAGGCAATACACTAGGATAAAGTTTTAAGCACTGGCTGCTATGTGACTGACTAGCACAATACAATAAGACAATAACAAGCAATAATTCGAAAACGGTTAACATCACAAAAAGTGCATTTGACATAAATTGTGTGCTCTAATGAGGCCTACAATGTTTATACAGTAAGATTTTGTAGAGGTTCTCAAAACACACAATTTATAACATAGGTACCTATATATTTGATGTAGAATAAACCATTTCCGAGATACTTCTTTTTCTTGATTTTAAAGTTTCCAACACCTGAGAGTTTTCTAAATGGGAAGTCGTTATTCACCTCTTTAACCCTGGCCATGCAAATACAGGGGAATTTCAAATACGAGGCTGATCCAGAAAGTAACCAACGATTTGACACAACTAAACAATAATGAAAGATATCAACACAAAACTTTATTTACAAAGTTACACAACCTTACTCTATTTGTCAACGTAATCGTCAAGGTATTTATTGTCACGTGGTAGCGGTTTTTCATTGCCGATGCTATAATTTTCTACCACCAAAGAACTTATTCGTTTTTTTACACAAAATGTTCGTCAATCGTATTCTATAGTCAAATATCGCAAGTGTATAATGATAATACAATGAACGAGTCTTCAGTGAGGAAATGACACATAATTTACGAGTAATCAAGGAAGAACATAACAGTGTGTACGATAAAGACCGGAGTGGAAGTTCATCAATCGTTATGGAGCAGTTGAAAACAAATGTTGATAAAAGAATTCAGAAAAATCGGTGTTTCCCTTTGGACACCGTATATGACATTTTGGGTGGAAAAGATTTCTGAGCCATGAAGACCTCAACATCTTCACTCAGATTTTTACCGGTGAAAGAGTATAACATCTGTACCACGTGACAATAAATACACACATTGAGCAATAGAGTAAGGTAGTGTAAATTTGTAAAAAAAGTTTTGTGTTGATAACTTTCGTTATTGTTTAGTTATGTCAAATCGTGTGTTACTTCCAGGGTGGCTCTCGTACATCACACAGTAACCACATTTTAAAACATTTCACTATTGGTATAGTTTAGAGTATTTCCTTATTTCCCTTCTACTTATAAGCAAGCAAGTTATAAGGCAATTTAGCTCAACCATTAAAGCGCCAATGGAATGTCCGAGATTAAGCAATTTCAACCAATCGCGTTCATCTGACTAGATCGATATTGTCGAAAATCTTAAAGCAGCTGATGTTCATTTCTTTGAACTCCTGTCTGCACCTGACGTTCGTTTGTTTAATTTCCTGTCTTGGTTATTGGTAACAAGGTGACAGCCAACCTTCACTTTTAATAACTGTCAGCTCCACAATTGTACTTCCAATTAATTCAGTTAAAATGCTTATTTAAAGTTTTATCATGTTCACAATGCATTTAATTAAAAAAAGAAGAGTGAAAACAATCATTTGTGTTTCTTATAATTAAGATGAGTGCAATAACTTCAAATTAAATAATGTTTGTTTCCATTTCAAGTATTATTTATTAAAAGCAGAAATAAAAATATTGTTCGCCATTTCTATTATTGCTATCGATATTCGTACATTGTGTGACGTACGGTCGGCCATATCATAACTCATGAGGCAGTGAAGAAAGATAAAACATTCGGTAAATAAAGATGGCCGTCATATACCATTAAAGAACTTATGTAGGTATTACAAAAATAACCTTCCTATATAATATAAATAAACGACAAGATGAAATATTTCTTGTGGTATTCCTTATGACGTTTCCTTGACAGCGGTCATCAACAAGGAAGCAAGCAAATGTAATAGATGCTTCTCCCAAATAAACACGCATTAGCAGGATATTACAGAAGCTTCTCCCCACAAGACATGCATTACCAGGATGTTATAGATACTTCTCCCCAAAACACACATATTAGCATGATGTTATAGAAACTTGTCCCCAAGAGACACACATTAGCATGATGTTATAGAAACTTCTCCCCAAGAGACACGCATTACCAGGATGTCATAGATACTTCTCCCCAAGAGACACATATTACCAGGATGTTATAGATACTTCTCCCCAAGAGACACACATCAGCATAATGTTATAGATACTTCTCCCCAAGAAACACACATTAGCATGATGTTATAGATACTTCTCCCCAAAAAACACACATTACCAGGATGTTATAGAGACTTCTCCCTATGAGACACACATTAGCATGATGTTATAGATACTTCTTCCCAAAAAACACACATTAGCATAATGTTATAGATACTTCTCCCCAAGATACACACATTAGCATGATGTTATAGATATTTCTCCCCAAGAAACACAGGTTAGCATGATGTTATAGATACTTCTCCCCAAAAAACACACATTAGCATGATGTAAGAGACACTTCTCCCCGAGAAACACCTATTAGCATGATGTTATAGATACTTCTCCCTAGCAGAAACACATTAGCATGATGTTATACATACTTCTCCCCAAGAGACACACATTAGCATGATGTTATAGATACTTCTCCCCATGAGACACACATTAGCATGATGTTATACATACTTCTCCCCAAGAGACAAACACATTACCAGGATGTTATAGATACTTCCACCCAAGAGACACACATTACCAGGATGTTATAGATACTTCTCCCCAAGAGACACATATTAGCATGATGTTATAGAAACTTCTCCCCAAGAGACACACATTAGCATGATGATATAGATACTTCTTCCAAAGAAACACACATTAGCATGATGTTATAGATACTTCTCCCAATGGGACACACATTACCAGGATGTTATAGATACTTCTCCCCACAAGACACACATTAGCATGATGTTATAGATACTCCTCCCCAAGAGACACACGTTAGCATGATGTTATACATACTTGTCCCCAAGAGACACACATTTGCATGATGTTATCGATACCTCTCCCCACAAGACACACATTAGCATGATGTAATAGATACTTCTCCCCAAAAGACACACATTAGTATGATGTTATAGCAGCTTTTCCCCAAGAGTCACACATTAGCATGATGTTATAAATACTTCTCCCCACAAGACACACATTAGCATGATGTTATAGAAACTAGTCCCCAAGAGACACACATTATCATGATGTTATAGATACTTCTTCCCACAAGACACACATTAGCATGATGTTATAGGTACTTCTCCCCAAGAAACACACGTTAGCATGATGTTATAGATACTTCTCCCCAAAAAGACACATTAGCATGATGTAAGAGACACTTCTCCCCAAGAAACACCTATTAGCATGATGTTATAGATACTTCTTCCCACAAGACACACATTAGCATGATGTTATAGATAATTCTCCACACAAGACACACATTAGCATGATGTTATAGAAACTTGTCCACAAGAGACACACATTAGCATGGTGTTATAGAAAGTTATCCCCAAGTGACACATATTAGCAAGATGTTATAGAAGCTTGTCCCCAAGAGACACACATTAGCATGATGTTATAGACACTTCTCCCCAACAAGCACACATTAGCATGATGTAAGAGACACTTCTCCCCAAGAAACACATATTAGCATGATGTTATAGATACTTCTCCCTAAGAGAAACACATTAGCATGATGTTATACATTCTTCTCCCCAAGATACACTCATTACCAGGATGTTATAGATACTTCCACCCAAGAGAGACACATTACCAGGATGTTATAGATACTTCTCCCAAAGAGACACACATTAGCATGATGCTATAGATACTTCTTTCAAAGAAACACACATTAGCATGATGTTATAGATACTTCTTCCCATGAGACACATATTACCAGGATGTTATAGATACTTCTCCCCACAAGACACACATTAGCAGGATGTTATAGATACTCCTTCCCAAGAGAGACACATTAGCATGATGTTATACATACTTGTCCCCAAGAGACACACATTTGCATGATGTTATCGATACTTCTCCCCACAAGACACACATTAGCATGATGTTATAGCAGCTTGTCCCCAAGAGACACACATTAGCATGATGTTATAAATACTTCTCCCCACAAGACACACATTAGCATGATGTTATAGAAACTAGTACCCAAGAGACACACATTATCATGATGTTATAGATACTTCTCCCCACAAGACACACATTAGCATGATGTTATAGATACTTCTCCCCACAAGATACACATTAGCATGATGTTAATGAAACTTGTCCATAAGAGACATACATTAGCATGGTGTTATAGAAACTTGTCCCCAAGTGACACACATTAGCAAGACGTTATAGAAGCTTGGCCTCAAGAGACACACATTAGCATGATGTTATACAAGCTTGTCCCCAAGAGACACATATTAGCATGATGTTATAGAAGCTTGTCCCCAAGAGACACACATTAGCATGATGTTATAGAACCTTGACCCCAAGAGACACACATTAGCATAATGTTATAGAAGCTTGTCCCTAAGAGACACACATTAGCATGATTTTATAGAAGCTTGTCCCTAAGAGACACACATTAGCATAATGTTATAGAAGCTTGTCCCCAAGAGACACACATTAGCATGATGTTATAGAAACTTGTCCCCAAGAGATACACATTAGCAAAATGTCAAGAAGCTTGTCCCCAAGAGACACACATTAGCATGATGTTATAGAAGCTTGTCCCCAAGAGACACACATTAACGTGATGTTATAGAAACTTATCCCCAAGAGATACACATTAGCATGATGTTATAGAAACTTGTCAACAAGAGATACACATTAGCATGATGTTATAGAAACTTGTCCACAAGAGACACATTTTAGCATGATGTTATAGAAACTTTTCCCCAAGAGATACACATTAGCATGATGTTATAGACGCTTGTTCCCAAGAGACACACATTAGCATGATGTTATAGAAACTTGTCCCCACAGGACGCTCATAAGCATTCAGTTATCCATGCTACTCATCACAAGACGCACATTAGCATATTCTTATAGAAACTTGTCCCCACGTGACACTCATAAGCTTTCTGTTATAGATGCTCATCTTCAAAATCAAAGAAGTATGATGTTATTGATGCTTCTCCCTACAAGATACACATTAGTCTGGTTTATAGATGCTTCTCCCCACAAACACACATTAGCATGATGTTGAACATGCTTCTTCCGACAACACTCGCATTAGCAAGATGTTATTATTGCTTCAAACCAAAAGACACGCATTAGGAGGATGTTATAGATGCTACTCCCCACCAACCGCATTAGCAGAATGTTATACTTGCTTCTCCCCATAAGCAGGATGAGATATATGCTTCTCCCCACAACACACCCATAAGCAGGATGTAATATATGCTTCTGCCTACAAGACACTCATTAGAATGATGTTGTAAATGCTTCTCCCCACAAGACACTCAATAGAATGATGTTGTAGATGCTTCTCCCTACAATTCACACATTAGAATGATGATGTAGATGCTTTTCCCCTCAAGACACTCATTAGAATGATGATGTAGATGCTTCTCCCCACAAGACACTCATTAGAATGATGTTGTAGATGCTTCTTCTCACAAGACACTCATTAGAATGATGTTGTAAATGCTTCTTCCCACAAGACACTCATTAGAATGATGTTGTAGATGCTTCTCCCCACAAAACACTCATTAGAATGATGTTGTAGATGCATCTTCTCACAAGACACTCATTAGAATGATGTTGTAGATGTTTCTCCCCACAAAACACTCATTAGAATGATGTTGTAGATGCATCTTCCCACAAGACACTCATTAGAATGATGTTGTAGATGCTTCTCCCCACAAAACACTCATTAGAATGATGTTGTAGATGCATCTTCCCACAAGACACTCATTAGAATGATGTTGTAGATGCTTCTTCCCACAAGACAGTCATTAGCGTGATGTTATAGATGCTTCTCCCCACAAGACACTCATTAGAATGATGTTGTAGATGCTTCTCCCCACAAGACACTCATTAGAATAATGTTGTAGATGCTTCTCCTCACAAGACATTCATTAGAATGATGTTGTAGATGCTTCTCCCCACAAGACACTCATTAGAATAATGTTGTAGATGCCTCTTCCCACAAGACAGTCGCTAGCATGATGTTATAGATGCTTCTCCCCACAGGACACTCAATAGCATGATGTTGTAGATGCTTCTCCCCACAGGACACGCACTCGCATGATGTTATAGATGCCCCTTTCACACAAGGCACTCACTAGCATGATGTTGTAGATGCTTTTCCCCACAAGACACACATTAGAATGATGTTGTAGGTGCTTCTCCCCACAAGACACACATTAGAATGATGTTGTAGATGCTTCTCCACACAAGACAGTCATTTGAATGATGTTGTAAATGCTTCTCCCTACAAGACGTTCATTAGAATGATGTTATAGTGGCTACTCCCCACAAGACATACATTAGAATGATGTTGATGCTTCTCCCCACAAGACACTCATTAGAATGATGTTGTAGATGCTTCTCCCCACAATACACTCATTAGAATGATGTTGTAGATGCCTCTTCCCACAAGACGCTCATTAGAATGATGTTGTAGATGCTTCTCCCCACAAGACACTCATTAAAATGATGTTGTAGATACTTCTTCCCAGAAGACACTCATTAGAATGATGTTGTAGATGCTTCTCCCCACAAGACACTCATTAGAATAATGTTGTAGATGCTTCTCCCCACAAGACACTCATTAGAATAATGTTGTAGATGCCTCTTCCCACAAGACAGTCACTAGCGTGATGTTATAGATGCTTCTCCCCACAAGACAATCATTAGAATGATGTTGTAAATGCCTCTTGTCACAAGACAGTCACTAGCGTGATGTTATAGATGCTTCTCCCCACAAGACACTCATTAGAATGATGTTATAGATACTTCTTCCCACAAGACACTCATTAGAATGATGTTGTAGATGCCTCTTGTCACAAGACAGTTACTAGCATGATGTTGTAGATGCTTCTCCCCACAGGACACTCATTAGAATGATGTTATAGATAGTTCTTCCCACAAGACATTCACTAGCGTGATGTTATAGATGCTTCTCCCCAAAAGACACTCATTAGAATAATGTTGTAGATGCCTCTTGTCACAAGACAGTTACTAGCATGATGTTGTAGATGCTTCTCCCCACAGGACACTCACTAGCATGATGTTGTAGATGCTTCTCCCCACAGGACACGCACTCGCATGATGTTTTAGATGCTTCTCCCCACAGGACAGGCACTCGCATGATGTTATAGATGCCTCTTTCCCACAAGACACTCACTAGCATGATGTTTTAGATGCTTCTCCCCACAGGACACGCACTCGCATGATGTTATAGATGCCTCTTCCCCACAAGACACTCACTAGCATGATGTTGTAGATGCTTCTCCCCACATGACACGCACTCGCATGATGTTATAGATGCCTCTTTTCCACAAGACACTCACTAGCATGATGTTGTAAATGCTTCTCCCAACAAGACAATCATTAAAATTATGTTTTTAACTTTTTCCCAAAAAACACTCACTAGCATGATGCTCTGTATTCCTCTTAACACAAGAAATGATCAGCATGATGTTATACATACTTTTCCCCAAAAGACACTCATTAGCATGATGATATACTTGCTTCTCCACACAAGACACTTATTAGCATGATGTTATAGATGCTTCCCACAAGACAGTCACTAGCATGATGTAATAGATGCCTCTTCCCACCATGACACTCATTAGCATGATGTTATTGATGCCTCTTCCCATAAGACACACCTTAGCATCATGTTATAGATGCCTCTTCCCACAGGACACTCATTAGCATGATGTCATTGATGCCTCTTACCACTACACACACCTTAGCAAGATGTTATAGATGCTTCTTCCTACAAGACACTCATTTGCATGATGTTATGGTTGCCTCTTCCCACAAGACATTCATCAGCATGATGTTATAAATACAACTTCCCACAAGACACTCGTTAGCATGATGTTATCGATGCCTCTTCCCACAAGACACTCACTAGCATGAGATTATAGATGTCTATTCCTATTAGACACTCATTAGCATGATTTTATAAATGCCTCTTCCCAGAAGACACACCTTAGCATGATGTTATAGTAACCTCGGCCCACAAGACACACCTTAACTTGATGTTATAGATACACTTTCCCACAAGCTACTAATTAGCATGATGTTAAAGATGCCTCTTCCCACAAGACACACCTTACCATAATGTTATAATCGCCTCTTTCCACAAGACACACCTTAGCATGATGTTATAGATGCCTCTTTCCACAACACACTCATTAGCATGATGCTATGGATGCCTCTCCCCACAAGACACACCTCACCATGATGTTATGTATGCCTCTTCCCACTAGACACAAATTATCATGATGCTATAGATGCCTCTTCCCACACGACCCTCATTAGCATGAATTTATAGATGCCACTTCCCACAAGACACTCATTACCATGATATTATAGATGCTTCTCCCCACACGACACTCATTACCATGATATTATAGATGCCACTTCCCTCAAGACACTCATTACCATGATATTATAGATGCTTCTCCCCACACGACACTCATTAGCATGATGTTATAGATGCTTCTCCCCACACGACACTCATTAGCATGATGTTATACTTGCCTCATCCCACAAGACACACAGTAGCATGATGCTATAGATGCTTCTCCCCACAATATACGTATTATCAGGATGTTATAAATGCTTCTACCCATAAGACGCGTATTAGCATGATGTTATAGAGCTTCTCCTCACAATACACGTATTATCAGGATGTTATAACTACTTCTCTCCATAAGACGCGTGTTAGCAGGATGTTATAGATGCTTCTCCCCACCAGACACGAATTAGCAGGATGTTATCGATACTTCTCCCAACAAGACACGTATTAGCAGGATGTTTTAGATGCTTCTCCACCAGACACGATTTAGCAGGATGTTATAGATGCTTCTCCCCACAAGACACGTATTAGCAGGATGTTATAAATACTTCTCCCCACAAGTTACGTATTAGCAGGATGTTATAAATACGAGATACGTCCTGAAAGTAATTTCCGTTTCAATTTATCTCCGCTGCAGCGCTGCGATCGCAGTTCTGCTCATGTGCGGTAGACACTCTGTATAAAGGAGAAGAAACGTGCGCCATTTTAAGATCGCTGTCAGCCACATACGCTTTGTTGTGCTTGTTTACAATGTCGGTGTTTGTTTGAAACTCCCGCCGCTTGTGAAATCAAATCTGTGATTCTTTTTCTGAATGCTAGGAAAGTGAAACCAATTGATATTAATCGGAAAATTTGCGAAGTTTACGGACAAAATGCGATAAGTGATTCAATGGAGAGAAGATAGGTCCGACAGTTCAATGAAGGACGTAGTGAATTGCACGATGAAGAACGTAGTAGACGTCCATCTTTCGTTACAGAAGAACTGGTTCACGCGATTGATGACAAGATCCAGGAAAACTGTAAGTTTACAATTAGCGCTCTCGCTATGGAATTTCCCCAAAGCTCACGATCACTAATTCATGAAATTGTTACCGAAAAACTGAAATATCGTATACTTTGCTCACGTTGGGTACCAAAGATTCTTACTGAGCAACGCAAAACAAAACGGATGGGTAGTGCACTTCAGTTTTAATCCCGTTATGATGAAGACGGCGAAGAATTTCTGACACATATAGTCACAGGAGATGAGACTTTGGTTTCTTACGACACCCCTGAAAGTAAGCGGCAATCCATGGAATGGAGGTACACTTCATCCTCAGCAAAGGTTAAGCCGAAACAAATCTAGACACCTCTAAAATGATGTGCACAATGATCTGGAACTGGAAAGGAATCTTACTCATTGATTTCTTACCGCATGGTCAAACAATCAAAGCAGATGTAACTAAGAAATGTTTCTCTATTCAAAGCAGATTTTTCTTGCGAAACACTTAGGAAATTGCGCCGCACAATACTGAATAAGCGCCGTGGATTGCTGTCAAAAGGTATTGTTTTTCTTCACGACATCGCACGACCACACAGTGCAAATGTGACGATAAACCTCCAACAAGGATTTGGCTGGTACATGTTTGACCATCTTCCGTACCGCCCTGAACGCGCTCCTAGCGACTTTCATTTGTTCTTACATCTCAAGTCTTTCCTTGTCGGTCAACACTTCAACAATGACGAAGAGCTGAAAAAAAAAGGTTTCCAACTTTTTGAAAACAGAGGCGGCAAACTTCTATGAAGAAGGTATACAAAAACTTCTGCCACGCTATGACAAATGCCTGCAAAATTTCGGCAGTTATATGGAAAAGTAGTTAAATAGTTGTAGAATTTTGAGCAATAAATAATTATTCTGTATCTGTGCACAATTTAATTTCATTACCAAACGGAACATACTTTCTGGACGAACCTCGTACTACTGCCAACAAGACACGCGTTAGCTTGATGCTAATGATACTTCTCCTCACAACGCATACATTAGCATAATGTAATAGAACTTCTCCCCACAAGACACACATTAGCATGATGTAATAGAAGCTGCTCCACACAAGATACATATTGGCCTGAATTGATAGATGCTACTCCCCACAAGTCACACATTAGCATGATTTTATAGATGCTTCACCCCACAAGACACGTATTAGTAGGGTATAAGAGATGCTTCTCCCCACAATACACGCATTGGCACGATGTTATACATGCTTCTCCCCACAAGACACGCATTAGCTTGATGCCAAAGATGCTTCCCCCCACAAGACACACATTAGGATGATGCTATAGATGCTTCTCCCCACAAGACACACATTAATTGGATGTTATAGATATTCTCTCCAAGAGACACACAGCGGGATGTTATAGATAATACTCCCCACAAGACACACATTAGCAGGATGTTATAGATGCTTCTCCCGATAAACATGCAAAAGCATGACGTTAAAGATGCTTCTCCTCACAAAACACATATTAGCATGATGTAATAGATGCATCTCCCCTCAAGCCACACATTAGCATGATGTTATGGATGATTCTTCCCACAACACACACATTAGCAGGATGTTATAGATGCTTCTCCCGTTAAACACGAATTAGAATGGAGTTATGGATACTTCTCCCCACAAGACACACATTGGCATGATGTAATAGATGCATCTCCCCTCAAGCCACATACTAGCATGATGTTATGGATGATTCCCCCCCCCCCCACAAGACACACATTAGCATGATGTTATAGATGCTTCTCCCGTTAAACATGAATTAGCATGGAGTTATAAATAGTTCTCCCCACAAGACACAAATAAGCAGGAGGTTATAGATGATCCTCCCCAGATGACACGCATTAGCATGATGCTATAAATACTTGTCCCAACAAGACATGTATTAGCATGATGTTATAGATACTTCTCCCTACAAGACACTCAGTAGCATCATGTAATGAATACTTCTGTCTACAAGACACGTAATAGCATGATGTAAATACTTCTCCCCTTAAGACATGTATTAGCTTGATGTTATAGATATTTCTTCCCACTAGACATACATAAGCATGATCTTATAGATACTTCTCCCCACAAGACACACATTAGCACGATATTATAAATACTTCTTCTCATAAAACATATATTAGCAAGATGTTATACATACTTCCTCCCACAAGACACGCATTAGCATGATGTTATAAATACTTCGCCCTATAGGACATCCATTATGTTATAGATACTTCGCCCTACAAGTCACGTATTGGCATGATGATACAGATAATTCTCCCCGCAAGACAAACATTAGCATCATGTTATAGATGCTTGTCTGCACAAGACACGTATTAGCATAATGTTACAATAAATTCATATTAGCATGATGTTATAGAAGCTTCTCCCCACAAGACACACATTAGGAAGGTGTTATAGAAGCTTATCCCCACATGACACACATTAGGATGGTGTTATAGAAGCTTCTCTCCACAAGAGACACATTAGGATGGTGTTATAGAAGCTTATCCCCACATGACGCACATTATCATGGTGTTTTGAAGTTTCTACCCACAAGACACACATTACCATGGTGTTATAGAAGCTTCTCCTCACAAGACAAACATTAGCATGGTGTTATAGAAACTTATCCACACAAGACAAAAATTAGTATGGTGTTATAGAAGCTACCCTCCACAAGACCCATATTAGCATGGTGTTATAGATACTTCTCTCCACAAGACAAGAATTAGCATGGTGTTATAAATACTTCTCCCCCCATGACACACATTAGCATGGTGTTATAGAAGCTTCTGCCCACATGACACACATTAGCATGGTGTTATAGAAGCTTCTCCCTACAAGACACACATTAGCATGATAATATAGATACTTCTCCCCCCAAGACACACATTAGCATGATGTTATAGATACTTCTCCCCACTAGACACACATTAGCATGATGTTATAGATACTTCTTCCCATTAGAGACGTATTAGCATGAAGTGATAGACACTTCTCCCCACAAGACACACGTTAACATGATGTTATAGATACTTCTCCCCACAAGACACGTATTAGCATGATGTTATACATACTTCTCCCCACAAGGCACACATTAGCATGATGTTATAGATATTTCTTCTCACAAGACACACATTAGCATGATGTTATAGATACTTCTCCGAAAACACATGCATTAACATGATGTTATAGATACTTCTCCCCACAAGACACGTATTAGCATGATGCTATAGATACTTCTGCCCAAAAGACATACATTAGCATGATGTATACATACTTCTCCCCACAAGAAACACAGTAGCATGATGTTATAGATACTTCTTCCCACAAGACACACATTACCATGATGTTATAGATACTTCTTCCCACAAGACACACATTACCATGATGTTATAAATAATTCTTCCCACAAGACATGTATTAGCATGATGTTATAGATACTTCTTCCCACAAGACACGTATTACCATGATGTTATAGATACTTCTTCCCACAAGACACACATTACCATGATGTTATAGATACTTCTTCCCACAAGACACGTATTACCATGATGTTATAGATACTTCTTCCCACAAGACACACATTACCATGATGTTATAGATACTTCTTCCCACAAGACACACATTACCATGATGTTATAGATACTTCTTCCCATAAGACACACATTACCATGATGTTATAGATACTTCTTCCCACAAGACACGTATTACCATGATGTTATAGATATTTCTCCCACAAGACACACATTACCATGATGTTATAGATACTTCTTCCCACAAGACACACATTACCATGATGTTATAGATACTTCTTCCCACAAGACACACATTACCATGATGTTATAGATACTTCCTCCCACAAGACACAAATTACCATGATGTTATAGATACTTCTTCCCACAAGACACGTATTACCATGATGTTATAGATACTTCTTCCCACAAGACACAGATTACCATGATGTTATAGATACTTCTTCCCACAAGACACACATTACCATGATGTTATAGATACTTCTTCCCACAAGACATGTATTAGCATGATGTTATAGATACTTCTTCCCACAAGACACGTATTACCATGATGTTATAGATACTTCTTCCCACAAGACACACATTACCATGATGTTATAAATATGTCTTCCCACAAGACAGGTATTACCATGATGTTATAGATACTTCTTCCCACAAGACACACATTACCATGATGTTATAGATACTTCTTCCCACAAGACACACATTACCATGATGTTATAGATACTTCTTCCCACAAGACACACATTACCATGATGTTATAGATACTTCCTCCCACAAGACATGTATTAGCATGATGTTATAGATACTTCTTCCCACAAGACACACATTAGCATGATGTTATAGATACTTCTTCCCACAAGACACACATTACCATGATGTTATAGATACTTCCTCCCACAAGACACACATTACCATGATGTTATAGATACTTCCTCCCACAAGACACAAATTACCATGATGTTATAGATACTTCTTCCCACAAGACACGTATTACCATGATGTTATAGATACTTCTTCCCACAAGACACGTATTACCATGATGTTATAGATACTTCTTCCCACAAGACACACATTACCATGATGTTATAGATATTTCTTCCCACAAGACATGTATTAGCATGATGTTATAGATACTTCTTCCCACAAGACACGTATTAGCATGATGTTATAGATTCTTCTCCCCACAAGACAATTGCCCTCTTGGTGTAGTGGTTACCATACTAGCTTCATATACCCAAGGTCGCGGGTTCAAACCCGGCGGAGGACGATGGATTTTTTTCGGGTGTAAAAACACTAGAATGGCTTCCTTCGGAAAGGAAGTAAACCTGTTGGTCCCGTGTCGTAGATTTACTGCTCGTAAAAGAACCTCAAGCCTGATGAGAGAGGCCTCTGAGCAAAATTAAGCGGTCTTGCACGCCCTGTATTGAATGGGACGCTGAGAACCACAGAAGTTAAAGAGCGTCCATAAATAACACGCCATTTCCCTTTCCCACAAGACACTTATTAGCATGATGTTATAGATGCTTCTCCCCACAAGACACGTATTAGCATGATGTTATAGATACTTATTCCCACACGACACACATTAGCATGTTGTTATAGATACTTCTTCCCACAAGACACGCATTAGCATGATGTTTTAGATACTTCTCATCACAAGACACGTATTAGCATAATGTTACAGATGCTTCTCCCCACAAGACACGTATTAGCATGATGTTATAGTTACTTCTCCCCACAAGACACGTATTAGCATGATGTTATAGGTTCTTCTCCGCAGAAGACACGTATTAGCATGGTGTTTTAGATACTTCTCCCCACAAGACACGTATTAGAATGATGTTATAGATACTTCTCCCCACAAGAAACGTATTAGCATGATGTTATAAATACTTCTCCCCACAAGACACGTATTAGCATGATGTTATAGATGCTTCTCCCCACAAGACACGTATTAGCATGATGTTATAGATACTTCTCCCCACAAGATACGTATTAGCATGATGTTTTAGATACTTCTCCCCGCAAGACACGTATTAACTCGAAGTTATAAATGGATCTACCCACATGACACATATAAGCCTGATGTAATAGATGCTTCTCCGCACTAGACACACATTAGCTTGATGTTACAGATGATTCTCCGCAAAAGACAGGTATTCACAGTATGTTATAGATACTTCTCTCCATAAGACACGCTTTAGCTTGATGTTATAGATACTTCTCTTCACAAAACACGAATTAGCCTGATGTTATACATACTTTTCATCACAAGACAGGTATTAGCATGATGTTATAGATACTTCTCCCAACAAGACACGTATTAGCATGATTTTATAGATACTTCTCTGCACTAGACACGTATTAGCATGATGTTATAGAAACTTCTCAACACAAGACACGTATTAGCATGATGTTATAGATACTTCTCCGCACTAGACACGTATTAGCATGATGTTATAGATACTTCTCCCCACAAGACACGTATTAGCATGATGTTATACATACTTCTCCGCAGAAGACACGTATTAGCATGATGTTATAGATACTTTGCCCTACAAGACACTTATTAGCATGATGTTATAGATGCTTCTCCCCACAAGACACGTATTAGCATGATGTTATAGATACTTATTCCCACACGACACACATTAGCATGTTGTTATAGATACTTCTTCCCACAAGACACGCATTAGCATGATGTTTTAGTTACTTCTCATCACAAGACACGTATTAGCATAATGTTACAGATGCTTCTCCCCACAAGACACGTATTAGCATGATGTTATAGTTACTTCTCCCCACAAGACACGTATTAGCATGATGTTATAGGTTCTTCTCCGCAGAAGACACGTATTAGCATGGTGTTTTAGATACTTCTCCCCACAAGACACGTATTAGAATGATGTTATAGATACTTCTCCCCACAAGACACGTATTAGCATGATGTTATAAATACTTCTCCCCACAAGACACGTATTAGCATGATGTTATAGATGCTTCTCCCCACAAGACACGTATTAGCATGATGTTATAGATACTTCTCCCCATAAGATACGTATTAGCATGATGTTTTAGATACTTCTCCCCGCAAGACACGTATTAACTCGAAGTTATAAATGGATCTACCCACATGACACATATAAGCCTGATGTAATAGATGCTTCTCCGCACTAGACACACATTAGCTTGATGTTACAGATGATTCTCCGCAAAAGACAGGTATTCACAGTATGTTATAGATACTTCTCTCCATAAGACACGCTTTAGCTTGATGTTATAGATACTTCTCTTCACAAAACACGAATTAGCCTGATGTTATACATACTTTTCATCACAAGACAGGTATTAGCATGATGTTATAGATACTTCTCCCAACAAGACACGTATTAGCATGATTTTATAGATACTTCTCTGCACTAGACACGTATTAGCATGATGTTATAGAAACTTCTCCACACAAGACACGTATTAGCATGATGTTATAGATACTTCTCCGCACTAGACACGTATTAGCATGATGTTATAGATACTTCTCCCCACAAGACACGTATTGGCATGATGTTATACATAATTCTCCGCAGAAGACACGTATTAGCATGATGTTATAGATACTTTGCCCTACAAGACACGTATTAGCATGATGTTATAGATACTTCTCCGCAGAAGACACGTATTAGCATTATGTTATATATACTTCTCCTCACAAGACACGTATTAGCATGATGTTATAGATACTTCTCCCCACAAGACACGTATTAGCATGATGTTATACATACTTCTCCGCAGAAGACACGTATTAGCATGATGTTATAGATACTTCTTCCCATTAGAGACGTATTAGCATGAAGTGATAGACACTTCTCCCCACAAGACACACGTTAACATGATGTTATAGATGCTTCTCCCCACAAGACACGTATTAGCATGATGTTATACATACTTCTCCCCACAAGGCACACATTAGCATGATGTTATAGATATTTCTTCTCACAAGACACACATTAGCATGATGTTATAGATACTTCTCCGAAAAGACATGCATTAACATGATGTTATAGATACTTCTCCCCACAAGACACGTATTAGCATGATGCTATAGATACTTCTGCCCAAAAGACATACATTAGCATGATGTATACATACTTCTCCCCACAAGAAACACAGTAGCATGATGTTATAGATACTTCTTCCCACAAGACACACATTACCATGATGTTATAGATACTTCTTCCCACAAGACACACATTACCATGATGTTATAAATAATTCTTCCCACAAGACATGTATTAGCATGATGTTATAGATACTTCTTCCCACAAGACACGTATTACCATGATGTTATAGATACTTCTTCCCACAAGACACACATTACCATGATGTTATAGATACTTCTTCCCACAAGACACGTATTACCATGATGTTATAGATACTTCTTCCCACAAGACACACATTACCATGATGTTATAGATACTTCTTCCCACAAGACACACATTACCATGATGTTATAGATACTTCTTCCCATAAGACACACATTACCATGATGTTATAGATACTTCTTCCCACAAGACACGTATTACCATGATGTTATAGATATTTCTCCCACAAGACACACATTACCATGATGTTATAGATACTTCTTCCCACAAGACACACATTACCATGATGTTATAGATACTTCTTCCCACAAGACACACATTACCATGATGTTATAGATACTTCCTCCCACAAGACACAAATTACCATGATGTTATAGATACTTCTTCCCACAAGACACGTATTACCATGATGTTATAGATACTTCTTCCCACAAGACACACATTACCATGATGTTATAGATACTTCTTCCCACAAGACACACATTACCATGATGTTATAGATACTTCTTCCCACAAGACATGTATTAGCATGATGTTATAGATACTTCTTCCCACAAGACACGTATTACCATGATGTTATAGATACTTCTTCCCACAAGACACACATTACCATGATGTTATAAATATGTCTTCCCACAAGACAGGTATTACCATGATGTTATAGATACTTCTTCCCACAAGACACACATTACCATGATGTTATAGATACTTCTTCCCACAAGACACACATTACCATGATGTTATAGATACTTCTTCCCACAAGACACACATTACCATGATGTTATAGATACTTCCTCCCACAAGACATGTATTAGCATGATGTTATAGATACTTCTTCCCACAAGACACGTATTACCATGATGTTATAGATACTTCTTCCCACAAGACACACATTACCATGATGTTATAGATACTTCCTCCCACAAGACACACATTACCATGATGTTATAGATACTTCCTCCCACAAGACACACATTACCATGATGTTATAGATACTTCCTCCCACAAGACACAAATTACCATGATGTTATAGATACTTCTTCCCACAAGACACGTATTACCATGATGTTATAGATACTTCTTTCCACAAGACACACATTACCATGATGTTATAGATATTTCTTCCCACAAGACATGTATTAGCATGATGTTATAGATACTTCTTCCCACAAGACACGTATTAGCATGATGTTATAGATTCTTCTCCCCACAAGACAATTGCCCTCTTGGTGTAGTGGTTACCATACTAGCTTCATATACCCAAGGTCGCGGGTTCAAACCCGGCGGAGGACGATGGATTTTTTTCGGGTGTAAAAACACTAGAATGGCTTCCTTCGGAAAGGAAGTAAACCTGTTGGTCCCGTGTCGTAGATTTACTGCTCGTAAAAGAACCTCAAGCCTGATGAGAGAGGCCTCTGAGCAAAATTAAGCGGTCTTGCACGCCCTGTATTGAATGGGACGCTGAGAACCACAGAAGTTAAAGAGCGTCCATAAATAACACGCCATTTCCCTTTCCCACAAGACACTTATTAGCATGATGTTATAGATGCTTCTCCCCACAAGACACGTATTAGCATGATGTTATAGATACTTATTCCCACACGACACACATTAGCATGTTGTTATAGATACTTCTTCCCACAAGACACGCATTAGCATGATGTTTTAGATACTTCTCATCACAAGACACGTATTAGCATAATGTTACAGATGCTTCTCCCCACAAGACACGTATTAGCATGATGTTATAGTTACTTCTCCCCACAAGACACGTATTAGCATGATGTTATAGGTTCTTCTCCGCAGAAGACACGTATTAGCATGGTGTTTTAGATACTTCTCCCCACAAGACACGTATTAGAATGATGTTATAGATACTTCTCCCCACAAGAAACGTATTAGCATGATGTTATAAATACTTCTCCCCACAAGACACGTATTAGCATGATGTTATAGATGCTTCTCCCCACAAGACACGTATTAGCATGATGTTATAGATACTTCTCCCCACAAGATACGTATTAGCATGATGTTTTAGATACTTCTCCCCGCAAGACACGTATTAACTCGAAGTTATAAATGGATCTACCCACATGACACATATAAGCCTGATGTAATAGATGCTTCTCCGCACTAGACACACATTAGCTTGATGTTACAGATGATTCTCCGCAAAAGACAGGTATTCACAGTATGTTATAGATACTTCTCTCCATAAGACACGCTTTAGCTTGATGTTATAGATACTTCTCTTCACAAAACACGAATTAGCCTGATGTTATACATACTTTTCATCACAAGACAGGTATTAGCATGATGTTATAGATACTTCTCCCAACAAGACACGTATTAGCATGATTTTATAGATACTTCTCTGCACTAGACACGTATTAGCATGATGTTATAGAAACTTCTCCACACAAGACACGTATTAGCATGATGTTATAGATACTTCTCCGCACTAGACACGTATTAGCATGATGTTATAGATACTTCTCCCCACAAGACACGTATTAGCATGATGTTATACATACTTCTCCGCAGAAGACACGTATTAGCATGATGTTATAGATACTTTGCCCTACAAGACACTTATTAGCATGATGTTATAGATGCTTCTCCCCACAAGACACGTATTAGCATGATGTTATAGATACTTATTCCCACACGACACACATTAGCATGTTGTTATAGATACTTCTTCCCACAAGACACGCATTAGCATGATTTTTTAGATACTTCTCATCACAAGACACGTATTAGCATAATGTTACAGATGCTTCTCCCCAAAAGACACGTATTAGCATGATGTTATAGTTACTTCTCCCCACAAGACACGTATTAGCATGATGTTATAGGTTCTTCTCCGCAGAAGACACGTATTAGCATGGTGTTTTAGATACTTCTCCCCACAAGACACGTATTAGAATGATGTTATAGATACTTCTCCCCACAAGACACGTATTAGCATGATGTTATAAATACTTCTCCCCACAAGACACGTATTAGCATGATGTTATAGATGCTTCTCCCCACAAGACACGTATTAGCATGATGTTATAGATACTTCTCCCCATAAGATACGTATTAGCATGATGTTTTAGATACTTCTCCCCGCAAGACACGTATTAACTCGAAGTTATAAATGGATCTACCCACATGACACATATAAGCCTGATGTAATAGATGCTTCTCCGCACTAGACACACATTAGCTTGATGTTACAGATGATTCTCCGCAAAAGACAGGTATTCACAGTATGTTATAGATACTTCTCTCCATAAGACACGCTTTAGCTTGATGTTATAGATACTTCTCTTCACAAAACACGAATTAGCCTGATGTTATACATACTTTTCATCACAAGACAGGTATTAGCATGATGTTATAGATACTTCTCCCAACAAGACACGTATTAGCATGATTTTATAGATACTTCTCTGCACTAGACACGTATTAGCATGATGTTATAGAAACTTCTCCACACAAGACACGTATTAGCATGATGTTATAGATACTTCTCCGCACTAGACACGTATTAGCATGATGTTATAGATACTTCTCCCCACAAGACACGTATTAGCATGATGTTATACATAATTCTCCGCAGAAGATACGTATTAGCATGATGTTATAGATACTTTGCCCTACAAGACACGTATTAGCATGATGTTATAGATACTTCTCCGCAGAAGACACGTATTAGCATTATGTTATATATACTTCTCCTCACAAGACACGTATTAGCATGATGTTATAGATACTTCTTCCCACAAGACACGCATTAGCATGATGTTTTAGATACTTCTCATCACAAGACACGTATTAGCATAATGTTACAGATGCTTCTCCCCACAAGACACGTATTAGCATGATGTTATAGTTACTTCTCCCCACAAGACACACATTACCATGATGTTATAGATACTTCTTCCCACAAGACATGTATTAGCATGATGTTATAGATACTTCTTCCCACAAGACACGTATTACCATGATGTTATAGATACTTCTTCCCACAAGACACACATTACCATGATGTTATAAATATGTCTTCCCACAAGACAGGTATTACCATGATGTTATAGATACTTCTTCCCACAAGACACACATTACCATGATGTTATAGATACTTCTTCCCACAAGACACACATTACCATGATGTTATAGATACTTCTTCCCACAAGACACACATTACCATGATGTTATAGATACTTCCTCCCACAAGACATGTATTAGCATGATGTTATAGATACTTCTTCCCACAAGACACACATTAGCATGATGTTATAGATACTTCTTCCCACAAGACACGTATTACCATGATGTTATAGATACTTCTTCCCACAAGACACACATTACCATGATGTTATAGATACTTCCTCCCACAAGACACACATTACCATGATGTTATAGATACTTCCTCCCACAAGACACACATTACCATGATGTTATAGATACTTCCTCCCACAAGACACAAATTACCATGATGTTATAGATACTTCTTCCCACAAGACACGTATTACCATGATGTTATAGATACTTCTTCCCACAAGACACACATTACCATGATGTTATAGATATTTCTTCCCACAAGACATGTATTAGCATGATGTTATAGATACTTCTTCCCACAAGACACGTATTAGCATGATGTTATAGATTCTTCTCCCCACAAGACAATTGCCCTCTTGGTGTAGTGGTTACCATACTAGCTTCATATACCCAAGGTCGCGGGTTCAAACCCGGCGGAGGACGATGGATTTTTTTCGGGTGTAAAAACACTAGAATGGCTTCCTTCGGAAAGGAAGTAAACCTGTTGGTCCCGTGTCGTAGATTTACTGCTCGTAAAAGAACCTCAAGCCTGATGAGAGAGGCCTCTGAGCAAAATTAAGCGGTCTTGCACGCCCTGTATTGAATGGGACGCTGAGAACCACAGAAGTTAAAGAGCGTCCATAAATAACACGCCATTTCCCTTTCCCACAAGACACTTATTAGCATGATGTTATAGATGCTTCTCCCCACAAGACACGTATTAGCATGATGTTATAGATACTTATTCCCACACGACACACATTAGCATGTTGTTATAGATACTTCTTCCCACAAGACACGCATTAGCATGATGTTTTAGATACTTCTCATCACAAGACACGTATTAGCATAATGTTACAGATGCTTCTCCCCACAAGACACGTATTAGCATGATGTTATAGTTACTTCTCCCCACAAGACACGTATTAGCATGATGTTATAGGTTCTTCTCCGCAGAAGACACGTATTAGCATGGTGTTTTAGATACTTCTCCCCACAAGACACGTATTAGAATGATGTTATAGATACTTCTCCCCACAAGAAACGTATTAGCATGATGTTATAAATACTTCTCCCCACAAGACACGTATTAGCATGATGTTATAGATGCTTCTCCCCACAAGACACGTATTAGCATGATGTTATAGATACTTCTCCCCACAAGATACGTATTAGCATGATGTTTTAGATACTTCTCCCCGCAAGACACGTATTAACTCGAAGTTATAAATGGATCTACCCACATGACACATATAAGCCTGATGTAATAGATGCTTCTCCGCACTAGACACACATTAGCTTGATGTTACAGATGATTCTCCGCAAAAGACAGGTATTCACAGTATGTTATAGATACTTCTCTCCATAAGACACGCTTTAGCTTGATGTTATAGATACTTCTCTTCACAAAACACGAATTAGCCTGATGTTATACATACTTTTCATCACAAGACAGGTATTAGCATGATGTTATAGATACTTCTCCCAACAAGACACGTATTAGCATGATTTTATAGATACTTCTCTGCACTAGACACGTATTAGCATGATGTTATAGAAACTTCTCCACACAAGACACGTATTAGCATGATGTTATAGATACTTCTCCGCACTAGACACGTATTAGCATGATGTTATAGATACTTCTCCCCACAAGACACGTATTAGCATGATGTTATACATACTTCTCCGCAGAAGACACGTATTAGCATGATGTTATAGATACTTTGCCCTACAAGACACTTATTAGCATGATGTTATAGATGCTTCTCCCCACAAGACACGTATTAGCATGATGTTATAGATACTTATTCCCACACGACACACATTAGCATGTTGTTATAGATACTTCTTCCCACAAGACACGCATTAGCATGATGTTTTAGATACTTCTCATCACAAGACACGTATTAGCATAATGTTACAGATGCTTCTCCCCACAAGACACGTATTAGCATGATGTTATAGTTACTTCTCCCCACAAGACACGTATTAGCATGATGTTATAGGTTCTTCTCCGCAGAAGACACGTATTAGCATGGTGTTTTAGATACTTCTCCCCACAAGACACGTATTAGAATGATGTTATAGATACTTCTCCCCACAAGACACGTATTAGCATGATGTTATAAATACTTCTCCCCACAAGACACGTATTAGCATGATGTTATAGATGCTTCTCCCCACAAGACACGTATTAGCATGATGTTATAGATACTTCTCCCCATAAGATACGTATTAGCATGATGTTTTAGATACTTCTCCCCGCAAGACACGTATTAACTCGAAGTTATAAATGGATCTACCCACATGACACATATAAGCCTGATGTAATAGATGCTTCTCCGCACTAGACACACATTAGCTTGATGTTACAGATGATTCTCCGCAAAAGACAGGTATTCACAGTATGTTATAGATACTTCTCTCCATAAGACACGCTTTAGCTTGATGTTATAGATACTTCTCTTCACAAAACACGAATTAGCCTGATGTTATACATACTTTTCATCACAAGACAGGTATTAGCATGATGTTATAGATACTTCTCCCAACAAGACACGTATTAGCATGATTTTATAGATACTTCTCTGCACTAGACACGTATTAGCATGATGTTATAGAAACTTCTCCACACAAGACACGTATTAGCATGATGTTATAGATACTTCTCCGCACTAGACACGTATTAGCATGATGTTATAGATACTTCTCCCCACAAGACACGTATTAGCATGATGTTATACATAATTCTCCGCAGAAGACACGTATTAGCATGATGTTATAGATACTTTGCCCTACAAGACACGTATTAGCATGATGTTATAGATACTTCTCCGCAGAAGACACGTATTAGCATTATGTTATATATACTTCTCCTCACAAGACACGTATTAGCATGATGTTATAGATACTTCTCCCCACAAGACACGTATTAGCATGATGTTATACATACTTCTCCGCAGAAGACACGTATTAGCATGATGTTATAGATACTTCTCCCCACAAGAAACGTATTAGCATGATGTTATAGGCACTTTTCCCCACAAGACACGTATTAGCATGATGTTATAGATGCTTCTCCCCACAAGACACGTATTAGCATGATGTTTTAGATACTTCTCCGCAGAAGACACGTATTAGCATGATATTATAGATACCACTACCCGCAAGACACGTATTAGCATGAAGTTATAGATGGATCTACCCACAAGACACATATTAGCATGATGTTATAGATGCCTCTCCGCACTAGACACATATTAGCAAGATGGTATAGTTGATTCTCCGCACAAGACAGGTATTTACAGGATGTTATAGATACTTCTCCCAATAAGACACGCATTAGCAAGATGTTATAGATGCTTCTCTTCACAAGACACGTATTAGCATGATAGTATAGATGCTTCTCTCCGTAAGACACACATTAGCAAGATGTTATAGATACTTCTCCCCATAAGACATGCATTAGCAAGATGTTATAGATACCTCTCCCTATAAGACACGCATTAGCAAGATGTTATAGATACTTCTCCTCACAAGACACACATTAGCATGGTGATATAGATGATTATCCGCACGAGACACGTATTAGCATGATAGAATAAATACTTCCTCCCATAAGGCACGCATCAGCAAGATGTTATAGATCCTTCTCCCCATAAGACGCGCATTAGCATGATGTTATAAATACTTCTCCCCAAAAGACACATTAGCATGGTGATATAAATGATTCTCCGCACAAGACACGTATTAGCATGATAGTATAAATACTTCTCCCCATAAGACACGCATTAGCAAGATGTTATAGATACTTCTCTTCACATGACACTTATTGGCATGATAGTAAAAATGCTTCTCTCCATAAGACACACATTAGCATGATGTTTTAGATGCTTCTCCCCACAAGACACGCAAAAGCATTCAGGAGCACTTCCCCTGCTGTTTACGTCTCATTTCACACATTAAATTTGATAAATCCGGTAAAAAGGGTCCGGAGACCCCTGCCACCCCTGCTGGTGAAAACATCTGTCCCCACAACACAATGCCATTCTCTCACCCCCTGCTGCTGCCCGGGTTCGCTTCCCGGCTGCCAGGGAAGTACCTATAATCTTCCAGTTGTAGGGTATCTTAAAGATCTGATCTCCTGCACTTTCTCTGTAACTATTTTAAACCTGAAACCAATAATGTGGAATATCTCGATAACGGATAACTCCACCAAGGAAATGTACAAGACACAAACTGTTAGTGTTAATGAGATGTATATTTTCTTGTGCCGTAAATTTTTGTCCGGTTTACCAGTTATACAAAATCAGCCAGAATGAATAGGATTTCAGAGGCTATTCCCAGTAAAGTCAAGATATACATTTGTAAATCTCTTTAATATGCCGCACCTATTTTAATGTAAACCGTTAAAGCCATTTTCCAGAAAGCCAAAATTTTCGAAAAACATTCCATGTGAAGGATAGTTGGTATTTAAATTAAGAATATTCCTAGGACGCGACATCAATATTTTCAGGACAAATTCCCCACCCCATATTACCAAAACGGGGAACATTTTTCGAAAGCTTTTATTTATTCCAAATGCCTCTAAAGATTTTGATTAAAATGCCATATATTAAATGTATTTACATGTAAACTAAAATGCATATAGTGAAT
>CM060890.1:150945128-151185128 GCA_030762935.1 Hymenopus coronatus
TGTGCAATACAATAGCTTCTCTATGTACAGAGAAAGTAAAAAAGCAATTTTATTAATATAAATGATGTAATGTTGTTGAAGGGAGATAGCAATGTCTCACCAAGAAGGAGAATTACTTTGATCTATAACATGTTACATGTGATCATACAGACGAGTTATAATAGAGGGCGCCCGCCTGCTTCACATTCGTCACTTACCCGCATAAGGTTTTTTTCGGGGTTTTCCCTTATCCTGAGAAGACTAATTTCGAGTAACTTTAAGCTCCATGGACCCCGAGATCATTTGAGTAACATTTCACCAATTTCATTCATCGTCCTCATTCATCGTCCGATATGACCAACCAGGTTAAAGTACTTTAAGCTCCATGGACCCCGAGATCGATTGAGTATCACTTCACCAATTACACTCATCGTCCGATATGACCAACCAGGTTAAAGTACTTTAAGCTCCATGGACCCCGAGATCGTTTGAGTATCACTTCACCAATTACACTCATCGTCCGATATGACCAACCAGGTTAAAGGACGTTAAACTACAAAAAAAAAAAAAAAAAAAAAAAAAAAATTCTGCGCCTTTATTTCTATCTATACAACGCTATTCATTAAAAATTGTTCATCTAATATTAACAATATTATAATGAATTCTTAACTATACTATAATTACTCTTAGGAAATATAAACAAAATCAAGACTTTTATAAGTCTAGGGTAGCCAATGATTTACTTATTTTAATTAAAAGAAGGCATATTTTATATGTCAAATTCAAGAAATAAAATGTATCTGAAAATACAAATCAAGATCGTGAATACGTAACTAGATTAGTCAGAGACATGAAGAAGGAGCTGAAGAAATAGTAATATAATGTATTTAAAGGCTTTGTGAACCCCCATAAATTCTGGAAGAAAACAAACAACATTTTATGTGTTAAAATAAATCGGAACCGAATTTTAATTTGGAATTAATATAGATGTGGTCTTTGTTAATATTTCAACATATTTAAAATGTAATTTAGTGCCCTCTAAGCCTAGTTGAAAGAATGTACTCATCACTTGTGGGTCAATAACGAAGAAACTTAGAGTAAGCAGTGTAGCTGAATAATAAATACAATAAGGCTCGAGGGCAAGTGTAAAGTTGCCAAAGTTAGGCATATCTAGGTATATTTAAATGTCGTGATCCATCCTAGGTACATTGTCGTATCTGCCTACCTAAACTTTTGGAGAAAGCAATAATAAGAAAGAGATTGCTGAATGTGTTTAATAGTCCAGACATACATAACTTTATTACAAATTTATAGTAAGTATTTCTTAAGCATTCAAGTAGCATAAAGGCACCTAAAGTCCTCGTGAAATAAGAACGGGAATTTGTCAACAATGGATGGAATCTGTGGTGGTTGACATCTAAGCGTTTCTTTAAAGTTGGCTGCAATGACCGAGCGATTATTGCTTCAAATTCGAATGTCGTTGCGATTTCATCATTTGCTGTTGGCAACACATCAAAATACGTCTAAGGTAATCTGATATTCATAATTTATTAGCGTAATGTGATTTCTCCTTAGATGGATTATCTATTTGTAAATTTACAAATGGTTGTCTTTCCTTTTAGAGCCTAGGTAAATTTTATTTTACCCTCATTGAAGGTTCCATAATATGAGAACCTATGGGTCGCATAATTCATTAAATCACTTTATTCATGCTTTACATACAATTGTTAAAGGAAACGTCAAGAATTCACACACACACACATTTACAACTTATTTACTTAATTTAAATTCTTCGATGCTGTAAGAGTATTCTCTAATAAACTCTTTTTTACAGATGTTAACATACACTTGTTGTTTTTAATATTTTTAATTTCTGTGGGTAACTTATTAAATAGTTGTTTCCCCATACCCATTACATTTCGATTATTTAATGTACCTCTCAGTGTCGATCTAAAATATTCATTGTTTCTTAAGCAATACTTGTGTGCATTGTTATTTTTTGCACCTCGTTGTCTAGTACAATACATTTTATACTTTCATATATATATATATATATATATATATATATATATATGTGTGTGTGTGTGAATAACTGAATGAATAGTAGAGTTTCTTGAATTCCTCTATCCATAATATTCCTAGTTTGTTTCATAGTATATATATACCTTTATTTATTTTTTAGTGATATATGTTATGTTGCTTGTCAATTACTACTCCTAGAAAGTTGCTATAATTTGTTTCTCCATTTATTTCTATTTTGTTGCGGTCTTGTTCAATTCAAAATTAATCCAAGCTGTCTTTTTAATATTTAAACTTTCATAATACTCTTGTACTATTTTAGTATTGAATTTGCTTTTGCCTCAACCTTTGTTATTGTTTTGCCTTTGATTATTAATGTCATGTCATCTGCGTACCCAACAGCTATGCCTCCATTTCTTTGTACCAACTCAAAAATGTCATTTACATATAACAAGAGAAAGTACAGACCTATGTTAGAAGCCTGTGAAACCCCTTGTTTAATAGTTTCATATCGTGATCTCTTTCTTTCCAATATTCCATCTTTATTTCCGTTTTTCAAATATGACAGTGCAATTCTTTGTTATTTCCCGAACTCCTTAGTTTTCTAGTTTATCTATTAATATGTCTATATTTATACAATCAAAAGCTTTTAACAAATCTAAGAAGATGGGGCTTACTTTTTCATGATTATTTAACGCCTTTATTATAATAACATTTACTTTATTTATTGCATTTGCTGTTGATTTTTGTTCTTGTTAACAAAAATGCCACTCTGATATAACATTCGATTTCTTAAAATAGGCTTGGAGTTGCCTTAAAAACATCCCCTCTATTATTTTAGAAAATATAGAACAGAACCTAATTGGCCTATAACTTTCTGTACTCATCTTATTTCCTTTTTGTTTATATAAAGGTCTAACAATTACTTGCTTTAACATTTATGGAAATTTACCATCATTTAGTGATGTGTTATATGTGTTAGGACTGTCTTAACCATGCTAACCTCATATACCCAAGGTCACGGATTCAAACCTGGCGGAGGACGATGGATTTTTTCGGGTGTAAAAATCCTTAGCAAGGCTTCCTTCGGAAGGGAAGTAAAACCTTTGGTACCGTGTCGTAGATTTACGGTACGTAAAAGAACCTCAAGTCTGATAGAGAGGTCTCTGAGCAAAATTAAGCGGTTTTTCACGCCTAATTTACAATGGGACGCTGAGAACCACAGTAGCTTAAGAGTGTCCATAAATAACACGACATTTACATTTATCTCATACTTAAGATGTCTAAGTATTTCATTGGATATCTCATCCAATCCACTAGATTTTTTTGCCTTTAACTTGTTTATTTCCTGTACTATATTTTCCTCCATGGAATGTTTTTGATTGGCTTTTGTGCATTTATATGACTCGCTACATTACTATAATTGCTGTTAAAGATATTACATATTTCATATTTCGGATTCTTAGTATCCTTTTCCCCAATTTTAATAACAATATTTTCACCCTGATTGCTTTTCCCCTGCTTATGCATCTTACTCATATTAGGGGCTTCAATGTTTCTTGGGTTAAGGACCAAAATATATTACTTTTAGGTCTATTATTTTCTTTTACAATAGGTGATAGTTCAGGCAATAGATGGAAGACTTGGGACAAACAAGAGCTAATTCTAGCTGTTAACGCCGTCCGAGCTAGGTACATGGGATACAAACTAGCAGCCAAACAATTTGGTGTTCAGAAAGGGACAATCGAGAGGTATGTAAAAAGCGAGTTGATAGCGGAAGACTGTATTGGAGGAAGAACAGCTGTATGGCTTTTCAACTCGCACCCATTTTCTGTACAAAATAGAACAGCTGGTAAATAGTGGTTGGCGTCATTTCTCAAACGACACCCACAGCTCACTTTCAGGACTCCACAAAATACCTCCCATGCAAGAGTCAAAGGATTCCAACCACGTGAAAACATTTTTTGAATTACATGAACCGAATTCCAAGCGATTAATGGAAAACCAAATAGGCTATACAATGTTGATGAAAGAGGCATATCCATCATCCAACACAAAGCTGAAAAGGTTATTTCCGCACCCTAACATCAGCTGAAAAAGACTTCCTAATGATTGTAACATGTATGAACGCTGTTGCTTCCCCTATGATAATTTTGCCTAGAACAAAACATGAAATTGGAGCTTGTGGATACAATTTGGCAGTATCACCCGTCAGGCTGGATACAAGCCTATTTATTCAGTTTACAAAACCCTCTGTTAATGGTCCGGTACTGCTGCTATTAGACGGGCATTATAATGTTCACAAAAGATGCAGCCACTGGATGTTGGATTTATGAACCTACCACTCAACAACAATTGAAAACTGACTAAAGAACCATCCAACGCATATTGTAGCGCCCTTCGTGGTTGCTAAATTGTTTGTTACCGCATACGACAGAGCAGCAAATACGGAAATATCGGTAAATATATTCCGCAAAACTGGGTTGTTTCCTTTAAACATCAACTATTTCGTAACTATGATTTTTCCAACTATGGTAGAAATAGAAACCCTTCAGAAGAACTCCCTGCTTCCCCTGGTGCTGAACCAACTACAGGACCTTCTCATACACTAGTTTCTTCATTCGACACCAGGGTTCTTCCAATAATTACAATTACAACAGCGCCTTTAAAACGAACTGGAAAGCATGTGTCATTTCATCATCTCCCTATAAAAGGACACGAGCAACGTTTAGACAGAAAAATGCGAAAAGAGGGTAAAATGAAATGAAGTTTTATTTATGGACATTCTTTAACTGCTGTGGTTCTCAGCGTCCCATTCTATATTGGATGTGAAAGACCGCTTAATTTTACTTAGAGGCCACTCTATCAGGCTTGAGGTTCTTTTACGTGCCGTAAATCTTAGAAATGGGACCAACGGCTTTACTTCCCTTCCGAAGGAAGCCATGCTATGGATTATTATGCCCGAAGAAATACATTATCCACCGCCGGGTTTGAACCCAGGACCTTGGATATAGAAAAGAAGGAAGCTAGCAGATGTCACTCACGTGAAAAAGCATGTAGGTAAAAGAAAGCAGCGTCTATGTAAGAAACTCTAAAGAAAACGGCCACTGGAACAAATAGCGCCGATGGTTTGCCGACTCTCGAGCACGGAACGAATAACTGGTTATGCAAAAAATACGGCAATTCAAAGTATATTCGACACACTTTAACGATTGACTTTGGGATTATAATCATTGCGAATGCAAGGTACACCGCAAACTGAACACACCTAAATTCAAAAGGAAAGTCGGTTAGCATTAGTGGTATTCTTAAAATAAGCACATCCACGCCTTTGAACTTTTCTATGGTTATAGTAGCTTAAATCACATTTTCCTAATTTTTACTTTCTCTATACGAATTATGTACATAGTGTATAGAGAAGGTATTGCATTATACCCAAAAATTCGATACCGAGATTTCACCGGAAATACATGTTTTGAGACCACCTGAATAAAATACAAGCATTTTTAGAAAAATGCCGGTGTGTGTCTGTGTGTCTGTGGGCAGCATAATTCAAAAACGAAAAGACCGTTAAATACCAAAATTGGTATGTAAGTTCAGTATCTTTCAAGAATGCGACACAAAGATTTTCAAGAAAATCCCCCCACCCCCAACTACCCTTCACATAGAAAATTTTTCGTAAATTTTGATTTTCTAAAAAATGGCTGTAACGATTTTGATTAAGGTACCATATATTAAAGATATATACTTGACAAATTATATGTATATCTTGAATTTTCTGGGAATAGTCATTGAAGACTACTTTGTTCTGGATGAATTTTATGGAATTTTGTGTAACTGGTAAACCGTAAGAGATAGACAAAATCTTACCCCGCAAAAAATGTAGAGCACATTAAAACACGCAATTTATGTTATATACATTTTTTGTGGAGTTGGTAGTTTTTTATATATTCCTTGCTTTTTGTTTCAGCCTTAAAAAACTTATAGTTTTCCCATACAGAAATTTTTCAACTCCTGTCCATACAAACAAAGGAACTTCAGTCACATAGCAAACATCTTTTGCTATCACTTTAACCTATGCTACTCCCATATTTCGCTTCTACTTACAAGGAAGCAAGTAATAAGACTAATTTGTTGCAGAGATGTAGAGAAAGTGATATGAATAGATTACATCAGATTTTTTAATAGCAAATCTAGAGCTGTAAACTGTGTGGCGGCAATCCTGGAAAAGCCAATCAATTTGGGAATTCACTTACATAATTGACGACTTCATTTGGGTCGGTAATGGAATCGATCGACTTAAATGAATGCATTTGTCCAGCAATTGTATTCTGAATTTTTATATTCAAATCATCTACATTCTTATTAGATGCTGTTAAAATAGCTCATTCGCTCAACCAGGCATATTTTTTTTTGTAATTTGTACCACTATTTGGGAATACTTTCGATATTAATTCTTCCTTTGACGTTTTGGTGGAGGCCAGTAGAAGTGTCAATGTCTAATAATGCCTTTGCATCTTAAAATCGCATTGGTGTTCCCAATGTAGCATATATAGCTGGTATTGCGAAAAGACCAAGGATTGTGGAAAGGATGACATAAAATGCAGTTAGCAACGACAGTAACGAACACATAAAAAAAAATTATTCAATTTGATGCAGTCGTTCGGAAGTGATACGCGCATATACATTTCAGCGATTCATTTATATATCTATATATCTGATATAAACTTGTAAAACATTGTGCATCTCTTATGGTTTGCCGATTATTTAAAGGTCACTCAGGATGAAGCGGTCTTCAGACAGTATTACCGGAAAATTCAACATATACATTTTATTTGTTACAAAACTTTCTTTAAAAAATCGTTAGCCATTTTTGTAGAAAATCGACGCACTAACATGTGCACACTCGGACCTTTTTCTAAAAAGCCTTACAATGGAGTTATGTAGTGTGCTCCAAGCATGTGTTTCGAGTAAAATCTCGGTACAGAATTTTTGCGTGGAAGAACTTTGTGTTCTTACTTACTGTGGTAGAAAAGTAAAACATGAACAGTGCCTTCCCATTTGATTTTGTGTAGGACACAAATTGTATGTTTTAAGGAATTGTGCACGGATTGTTTGTATCTCTTATTGTTTAGCAGTGCTACAAGAGTCCTCAAAAAGCAACAGCACTTCAGGGCTATTTGAACAAAGAAATTCAATATTTACATATCATTTAAAACAAACAAATTTAATAAAAATCGTTATGGCCATTTTTTTTTTTTTTTGCAAAATCACCATTTTCGAAACAATGTTCCATGTAAAGGATAGGTTGGGGTGATTCCACGCATTTTATTTTAAATTTCTGAAAACAAAAAGAAATCAAGGCGCCAGATATGATGTTGGCCTTTAACTCATTCAGATATTCAATTCTTAATATTGCAACAGGCGACGATGCATTTTTGAAAATGTAACGATTTTCTCCTCTTGGGCTCTTTTTTACAAAAATTAAAAGGCAAATTGCGTTAAAGAGATATTTGTGTAGCGATCAGCTATAGTAGTAACATTCCGTTCGAGTTTTGCAGATCCATTGATTTTTCTTTTCATTATCATAACAATAAATCATCACCTTCAAGTTTTCCAGACATTTCTGACCACTCATCTTCTTCAAGTATTGCTAGTTTAATCCGCGATTAGCCGCAAGTCAATATCTTATCTAACACACTATAATAGCAACCTGAAACACGTTGCATATTTCATTTCTTCTTTGGAAACACGCCATTCAAAAAATTATCAGTGTCCTTTGTATACAACAAAGGCATAACTGTAAATACTTATCTCCATTAACAAGAACTATATAGAAGAAGCTTTTGTAGACATGGTTTAATATTGGTTAGAAAAATGCATGTGAAAGTAATAAATATATTAATTTTAAACAAGTAGGTTTCCTCCAATAAAGATGAACTTTGAACTATAATTATTATGTTGCAAACAAATTGAATTAAATGTTTCAAATGGCTGTCAGCATTTGTAGAGAATGGCAATTGCAGCACCAAATACCCTTGAGGTCGAAACACAAATTACAGTACAAAAATGAAAGAAAGAAAAAGTCTTCCGTCACATAACTTTCTCTAGCTGTTGCATATACTTAAAAGCTATTCTTACAAAAGATTATTCTTCTATTTATTTCATGGTAATCATGTTAAACGTTACCAGAAATGGTCTTATTACTTGCTTTCTTCTACGTAAAAGGAAATAAGGGAAAACAGTAGGCTAAACCGATAGTCAAAAGTTTTAAAATATGGTTGCCATGGGATTGAAATTCGTTTCTTTGCATGGCTAGGAGTTGACAAGTATCTGTATGAGAAAGGTTCAGTATTTTAAAACACAAAACCAACAACAAGGAATATTTCAAAAACAGTCACCTCCACGAAATAAATGTATAAGACTATGCGTTTTAAGTTGATCAACATTTTTTGTGTTGTGTGTTTTTGTATATCTCTTAGGGTTTACCATTTATGACAGATTCATCCAGAATAAGCAGGTCTTCAGAGACTATTGCCAGAAAATTCTAGATACACATTTGATGTGTCATGTGAATATCATAACAGGACCTATAAAATACCTAGAAAGAACCTTTAGAAAGACTTGTAAATATCCCAAAAGGACCTAAAGATTGAGGAACGTAAACAAGTGATTTTCAATTAGCTCTTAAATGAATAAGTTTGAAAGTATAACATTCAAGTGATATGAAACACTCAGAGCGAGAAAACCTACATGAAAGGAATGCTTCTTGTGATTCCGGAACCAGCAATGGATATTCTGGGGAAGGAAATTCAAATAGGTATACTTGGCTTAATCACCCTCGGATTACAGAAAGCTTACCTCAGTTGCTGTTGCAGCATATCACAAGTCATCTCCAAAGCACGTTGCAAAACAGTGAAAAACTTTCCTCCACATCAACAGATGTCATTGGTGCATACTTGAAACGAATGAAATCTTGTGGAGAAAACTCCTCTTCAAAAGCACTCACAGGAGGATGTTCTCCTTATCTTGCACATTGTTTCATATCCCTGTTTTTTTAAGCACTAGTTTCATCTTCTGGCTGACGGCTTTTCCAGTTTCACCTTCATAATGTTGCAATTGTTGCTGCACATCACTCACCTTTAAGATCACTCACCCAATGGTTTCATTTTGTTTTTCAAGATGGTTGGTGGTTGTCACCAAATTAGCAAAATTGCTGTATGCTATCATATCCTGCGACTTGGCAATCTTCCTTCCCTCTTCAAACTATCAATTAGATTCAATCGCATCAAAATGATTCCAGGGACATTCTCGTGGAAATGGCGCACTCCAGCCGGGAATTTTCTTAACACTGGACACTAGTTCGTGCACTTCTTCATTCACTCAATGGAAAGCATGAACCAATTGCCTTTCCTGTCTTTACCATGTATGGTGCTGCGTCAGTGACAAAAAACAACACATTGTATTTTATTCCCAATGGCCACAAGAAAAGGAGACTGACATTTCCATTGCGAAAAGAAATATCTTCCCAGGTTTGTCTTCCTGTAACGTTACCAATAATCACATTTGCAACGGAACGACCCACTTCATCGATAGGCACAAATATTTATTTATCAGCAACTTAGGCACGAATAGCGCGTTGCACTTACTCCTTCCGGAGGGTAGACTCGTCGAGAATGTTCCAAAAACTGTTTGCGCATCTTTGCTAACGGAATATTTGAGCTAACTAAGGCACTACAAAGGTGTTCGTAAAACGGATGTGACCTAGAGCTACTAGAAGTTGTGATTTTCTCTTCTCCGCAGCCCGGGTCGCTGCTCTCATATGTTTCTCACGCCCATGGTACCGCTTTTCTGCAGTAACTTTCACTTCACAATATTTGCTTCCATCAGTAAAAATACCTCTGCTCCAAATTCAGATATAAGTTGTAGCAATAAAGACGTTTTTACTAGGCTGTTTATGACCAATATTTCCTTCACAAACCTTGAAACTGCTCTGAAACATAAGCAGGTCAAGGTAATTTTCAAAAATAAGTGGATATTTAAATAGGTTCTGCTGTAGCCAGTCTTAGACTCTGTTGTGACAATTGTGTGCGGTGGTACAAATGTGATCGCACCGAAACGGTTTCATTTACCAGAATATTCGTGTGTAAATATAATAGACAGTTAAAGAGGGATTACAGCCATGTGTTGGAAAGACATGGGTTGCACATCAACTATAAGGGGAAAGCAAAGATTAAGAAGGAAATTGGTGCGTGAAATGACAACGATAGATGTGAATCAGCAAGCTGGAAAAAAGAGCAGCAGGAAGTGAACGGAAAACATAAGATAGCAGAAGATAGACGCGATGGATCTGAAGAAAAAAGCCTAGAGAAGAGAATTCCTGAACCACCAAAGAAGTGCTCAAGATATGCAGTAGCAGGCATTTCATCAAAATGTCCAAAAATTAAACAAAGTACTGCTAGATGGGGATCTCGCTTGTGTGTCACTCAACACTGGTTATTAGACTCACAAATACCATTATGCTGCATCAATCAATTGAAATTAGTAAGTGCATATTCTAGGGTACGATACCTGTGTGGGGGTCAAGCATACCTTTTTTTCTTTTTTTATGTAGCTTTAACGTCCTTTTACATAGTAGGTCATATCGGACGATGAATGAAATTGGTGAAATGATGCTCAAATGATCTCGGGGTATATGAAGCTTAAAGTTACTGGACATTCGTCTTCTTAGGATAAGGGAAAACCCGAAAAGAAAGCCTTATCTGAGTAACTCACCCTGAGCGAGATTCGAAGTCATGACCTTTTGAATGTGAGGCAGACACGCTACCCCGCACTACCCAGGCGGGTTCAAGCATGTTTATGCGGTCGTATATACAAACAAAAAGTGTTAATGCATATAACTCCTTAAGAGAGGATAAAAATTTTGAATTGTCAATAACAGAAATACAAAATAAAAATGGAGTAGTTGCATGTATTTATAGATACCCAGATGGAGATTTTGATTTATTTTTGGAAAAACTGGAGAGGGTAATGGAATTCTATGCAATGAAAAAGGAAGTACTTGTGTTATATGGGGATTGGAATTTTTATTTTTTGGTAAATAATGAGAAATTGATCATTCATTCTGTATGGGTTTATAAATACAGAGATTGCGGCCACCAGAATCATCTTAGTTAGACACAATAATCCTTTGATACTGATGATTGTGCACCAGTATTAGAACTGAAGATTAAAACATCTGATGTGTTCCATTCACATTACAAAATGTGTTCATTCTGTATGGGTTTATAAATACAGAGATTGCGGCCACCAGAATCATCTTAGTTAGACACAATAATCCTTTGATACTGATGATTGTGCACCAGTATTAGAACTGAAGATTAAAACATCTGATGTGTACCATTCACATTACAAAATGTGTTCATTCTGTATGGGTTTATAAATACGGAGATTGCGGCCACCAGAATCATCTTAGTTAGATACAATAATCCTTTGATACTGATAATTGTAACCAGTATTAGAACTGAAGATTAAAACATCTGATGTGTTCCATTCACATTACAAAATGTGTTCATTCTGTATGGGTTTATAGATACAGAGATTGCGGCCACCAGAATCATCTTAGTTAGACACAATAATCCTTTGATACTGATAATTGTGCACCAGTATTAGAACTGAAGATTAAAACATCTGATGTGTTCCATTCACATTACAAAATGTGTTCATTCTGTATGGGTTTATAAATACAGAGATTGCGGCCACCAGAATCATCTTAGTTAGACACAATAATCCTTTGATACTGATGATTGTGCACCAGTGTTAGAACTGAAGATTAAAGCATCTGATGTGTTCCATTCACATTACAAAATGTGTTCATTCTGTATGGGTTTATAAATACGGAGATTGCGGCCACCAGAATCATCTTAGTTAGATACAATAATCCTTTGATACTGATAATTGTGCACCAGTATTAGAACTGAAGATTAAAACATCTGATGTGTTCCATTCACATGACTCTCTGCAACAAATTATTGTTAAAAAGCTATGCTTCTATTTACTTCATGGTAAGCTAGAAAAATTAGCAGAAATAGTCTTATTACCTTCTTCTCTGTAAGTAGAAAGGAAATAGGGGAGTAGCATAGGTTAAAGCCATATTCAAAAGCTGGTTACTATGTGACTGAAGTTCCATTGTTTGTATGGACATGAGTTGACAAATTCCTGTATGAGAAAAGTTAAGATTTTCGACCCTGAAAGCAAAACACAAGGAATATCTCAAAAACGATCAACTCCAAGAAAAAACTGTATACAACATAAATTGTGTGTTTTAATGTGCTCAACATTTTTTGTGTGGTAAGTTTTTATCTATCTCTTACGGTTTAGCAGCTATAAAAATTTTCGGAAAATTCACTCAGAATAAAGTAGTCTGCAGAGACTATTCCCAGAAAATTAAAAATATACAATTTATTTGACGGGTAAATATAGTTTAATATACGATATTTTAATCAAAATCGTTATAGCCATTTTTCTAGAAAATCAAAATTTTCGAAAAAAATTCATGTAAAGGTTAGTTTGCTGTTGGAGATTTTTCACAAAATCTTCGTGTCGCATCCCTGAAAGATTCTAAACTTAAATACCAAGTTTGGTAATTTACCGACTTCTCGTTTTTGAGTTATCGTGTTCACAGACACACGGACACACACACACACGCACACACACACGGAACTTTTTCTGAAAATACTCCATTTTAGATAAATGGGACCCTAAAACATATATTTCCGGTGAAATCTCGGTATCGAATTTTTTGGTGGAGTGCAATACCTTCTCTATACCCTATGTAAATAGTTCGTATAGAGACAGTAAAAAGGGAGTACCATAGGTTACAAGTGATAGTCAAAAGGTGGTTGCTATGTGACGAAATTCTTTTGTGTGTATGGACAGAAGTTGACAAATTCCTGTATGAGAAAAGTAAGTTTTTCAAAGCTGAAAAAAGAAAAAAATAAAAAAATATCTAAAAAAACATCAACTACACGAAAAAAATGTATATATAAATTATGCGTTTTAATGTGCTCTACATTTTTTGTTTGCTAAGTTTTTGTCTATCTCTCGATTTATCAGTTGCACAAAATTCCGCAAAATTCATCCAGAATAAAGTAGCCTTCACAGGCTATTCCCAGAAAATTCAAGATATACATATTATTGGTCAGGTAAATATCTTTAATATACGACACTTTAATCAAATCGTTAGCCATTTTTTAGAAAATCAAAATTTTCCAGAATTTTTCCATATGAAGGGTAGTTGGGGGTGGGGGATTTTTCTTGAAAATCTTCGTGTCGACTCCTTGGAGGATACTGAATTTAAATACCTGTTTTGGTGTTTAACGGCCTTTTCGTTTTTGAGCTATGCTGCCCACAGACATACACACGGACATTTTTATTAAATCTGATGTGTTACATTCACATGACTTTCTCTATATCTCTGCAACAAATTATTGTTAAAACGCTTATGCTTCTATTTACCTCAAGCTAGTCGAGAAAACATTAGCAGAAATATTCTTATTACTTGCTTCCTTGTAAGTAGAAAAGAAATAAGGCAGTACCATAGGTTAAAGTGATAGTCAAAATGAGGTTGCTATGTGACTGAAGTTTCTTTGTTTGTATGGACACGAGTTGATAAATTCCTGTATGAGAAAAGTATGTTTTTTAAAGCTAAAACCACTACAAGGAATATATAAAAAGCGATCAACACCACGAAAAAAATGTATATGTCATAAAGTGTGTGTTTTAAGATGCTCTACATTTTCTGTGCGGTAAGTTTTTGTCTATCTCTTACGGTTTAGCAGTTATGCCAAATTCCGTTAAATTCATACACAACGAAGTAGTCTTCCGAGGCTATTCTCCGAAAATTCAAGATATACGTTTTATTTGCCAGGTAGATATCTTTCATATACGATATTTTAATCAAAATTGTTAGAGCCATTTTTTAGATAATCAAAATTTTCGAAAAAGGTTCCATATAAAGTGTAGTTGGTGGTGGGGGGATTTTCTTCAAAATCTTCGTGTCGTATCCTCGGAAGCTGCCAAACTTAAATATGAAGTTTGGTATTTAACGGTCTTTTCGTTTTTGAGCTATGCTGTCCACAGACACACACACAGTCAGACAGACAGACACACAGACACACACACACACATTCATTCTTTTTTTGGATTGAGGGGGTCCTAAAATATGTATTTTCGGTGAAATCTCGGTATTGAATTTTTGGGTGGAATACAATACTTCCTCTATAACCTATGTACACATTACGTATAGAGAAAGTAAAAATGCTTTTTTGGATTCAGGTGGCATGAAAACATGTGTTTCCGGTGAAATCACGGTATCGAATTTTGGGTGCAATGTAATACCTTCTCTATACACTATGTACATAGTACGTATAGAGAAAGTAAAAATGTAATGTGTTCCATTCACATGACTTTCTCTACCACCTCTAACTTTTCTACGCTGCAACAATTTTATGTTAAAAAGCTTATTCTTCTATGTACCTTATGATGATCGAGATAAACATTAGCAGCAATTGTCTTGCTACTTGTAAGTAGAGGGCAAATAAGATAATACGCTAAGTCAAATCCCTTAGCAGGGCCAGGGGTTTACAGCTTTCTGTATCAGAAAAGATTAAATCTAAAACAAATAACAAGGAATATATCAGAAATGGCAACTTCCACGAAAAAAACGTATATGACATAAATTGTGTGTATCAACGTAATCTACATTTCTATGTAGTAAGTTTTTGTCTGTTCCTTAGGGTTTACCACTTATGCAAAATTCAGGAAAATTCATTTAGAATAAAGAGATCTTAAAAGGCTGTTTCCAGGAAATTCAAGATATACATTTTATTTGCCACAGAAAAATCTTTAATATACGATATTTTAATTAAAATCTTTAAAGGTATTAAAAAAAAATCAAAATTTTCGAAGCTTTTTCCACATAAAGTGTAGTTTGGGGTTGGGGGACGTTATTCTCAAAAGCTTCCTGTCGTATCCCTGGAAGATACTAAGAACACAGGCTTGCACATTTAGTGAAACATGCAAGTGATGGAGAAACACGTTAGTTTGGCACATATCAGTAAGAACACAGGCTTAGATATTTAGTGAAACATGCAAGTGATGGAGAAACACGTTAGTTTGGCACATATCAGTAAGAACACAGACTTAGATATTTAGTGAGACATGCAAGTGATGGAGAAACACGTTAGTTTGGCACATTTCAGTAAGACAACAAGCTTGGACATTTAGTGAATAATGCAAATGATGGAGAAACACGTTACTTTGGCACATAACAGTAAGAACAAAGACTTAGATATTTAGTGAAACATGCAAGCGATGGAGAAACACGTTAGTTTGGCACATATCAGTAAGAACACAGGCTTGGACATTTAGTAAGACATACAAGTGATGGAGAAACACGTTAGTTCGGCACATATCAGTAAGAACACAGGCTTGGACATTTAGAGAGAAATGCAAGTGATGGAGAAACACGTTAGTTTGGCACATATCAGTAAGAACACAGGCTCAGATATTTAGTAAAACATGCAAGTGATGGAGAAACACGTTAGTTCGGCACATATCAGTAAGAACACAGGCTTGGACATTTAGTGAGACAAACACGTTAGTTTAGCACATATCAGTAAGAACACAGGCTTAGACATTTAGTGAGACATGCAAGTGATGGAGAAACACATTAGTTTGGCACATATCAGTAAGAAAAGAAGCTTGGACATTTAGTGAAACATGCAAGTGATGGAGAAACACGTTAGTTTGGCACATATCAGTAAGAACACAGGCTTGCACATTTAGTGAGACACGCAGGTGATGGAGAAACAGGTTAGTTTGGCACATATCAGTAAGAACAAAAGCTTGGACATTTACTGAAACATGCAATTGATGGAGAAACACGTTAGTTTGGCACATATCAGTAAGAACACAGGCTTCGATATTTAGTGAAACATGCAAGTGATGGAGAAACACGTTAGATTGGCACATATCAGTAAGAACACAGGCTTGCACATTTAGTGAGACACGCAGGTGATGGAGAAACACGTTAGTTTGGCACATATCAGTAAGAACAAAAGCTTGGACATTTAGTGAAACATGCAATTGATGGAGAAACACGTTAGTTTGGCACATATCAGTAAGAACACAGGCTTAGATATTTAGTGGGACAAACACGTTAGTTTGGCACATATCAGTAAGAACACAGGCTTAGACATTTAGTGAGACATGCAAGTGATGGAGAAACACATTAGTTTGGCACATATCAGTAAGAACATAGGCTTAGGTATTTAGTGAAACATGCAAGTGATACAGAACCACGTTAGTTTGGCACATATCAGTAAGAACACAAGCTTGGACATTTAGTGAAACATGCAAGTGATGGAAAAAACATGTTAGTTTGGCACATATCAGTAAGAACACAGGCGTGGACATTTAGTGAAACATGCAAGTGATGGAGAAACACGTTAGTTTGGCACATATCAGTAAGAACACAGGCTTGGACATTTAGTGACACATGCAAGTGATTGAGAAACACGTTAAATTCGCACATATCAGTAAGAACACAGGCTTAGATATTTAGTGAAACATGCAGGTGATGGAGTTCCACGTTAGTTTGGCACATATCAGTAAGAACACAGGCTTGGAAATTTAATGAGACAAACACGTTAGTTTGGCACATATCAGTAAGAACACAGGCTTAGATATTTAGTGAAACATGCAAATGATGGAGAAACACGTTAGTTTGGCACATATCAGTAAGAACACAGGCTTGGACATTTAGTGAGACAAACACGTTAGTTTGCCACATATCAGTAAGAACACAGGCTTAGACATTTAGTGAGTCATGCAAGTGATGGAGAAAAACATTACTATGGCACATATCAGTAAGAACACAGGCTTGGACATTTAGTAAAACATATAAGTGATGGAGAAACACGTTAGTTTGGCACATATCAGTAAGCACACAAGCTTGGACATTTAGTGAAACATGCAATTGATGGAAGAACACGTTAGTTTGGCACATATCAGTAAGAACACAGGCTTAGATATTTAGTGAAATATGCAAGTGATGGAGAAACACGTTAGTTTGGCACATATCAGTAAGAACAAAGGCGTGGACATTTAGTGAAACATGCAAGTGATGGAGAAACACGTTAGTTTGGCACATATCAGTAGGAACACAGGCTTAGACATTTAGTGAAACATGCAAGTGATGGAGAAACACGTTAGTTTGGCACATATCAGTAAGCACACAAGCTTGGACATTTAGTGAAACATGCAATTGATGGAAGAACACGTTAGTTTGGCACATATCAGTAAGAACACAGGCTTAGATATTTAGTGAAATATGCAAGTGATGGAGAAACACGTTAGTTTGGCACATATCAGTAAGAACAAAGGCGTGGACATTTAGTGAAACATGCAAGTGATGGAGAAGCACGTTAGTTTGGCACATATCAGTAGGAACACAGGCTTAGACATTTAGTGAAACATGCAAGTGATGGAGAAAAACATTAGTTTGGCACACACCAGTAAGAACACAAGCTTGGACATTTAGTGAGACATGCAAGTGATGGAGAAACAGATTAGTTTGGTACATATCTGTAAGAACACAGGCTTAGACATTTAGTGAAACAAGCAGGTTATGGAGAAACACGTTAGTTTGGCACATATCAGTAAGAACACAGGCTTAGACATTTAGTGAAACCAGCAAGTGATGGAGAAACACATTTGTTTGGCACATATCAGTAAGAACACAAGCTTAGGTATTTAGTGAAACATGCAAGTGATGGAGAAACACGTTAGTTTGGCACATATCCATAAGAACACAGGCTTAGACATTTAGTGAAACATGCAAGTAATGGATAAACACGTTAGTTTGGCAATAATCAGTAAGAACACAGGCTTAGACATTTAGTGAAACATGCAAGTGTTGGAGAAACACATTAGTTTGGCACATTTCAGTAAGAACACAGGCTTAGACATTTAGTGAAACATGCAAGTGATGGTGAAACACGTTAATTTGGCAAGTATCAGCAAGAACACAAGCTTAGACATTTAGTGAAACATGCAAGTGATGGAGAAACACGTTAGTTTGGCACAAATCAGTAAGAACACAAGCTTAGATATTTAGTGAAACATGCAAGTGATGAAGAAACAGGTTAGTTTGGCACATATCAGTAAGAACACAGGCTTAGAGATTTAGTGAAACATGCAAGTGATGGAGAAAGACGTTAGGTTGGCACATATCAGCAAGAACACAGGCTTGGACATTTAGTGAGACAAACACGTTATTTTGACACATATCAGTAGGAACACAAGCTTAGACATTTAGTGAAACATGCAACTGATGGAGAAACACGTAAATTTGGCACATATCAGTAAGAACACAGACTTATACATTTAGTGAAACTTGAAGTGATGGAGAATCACGTTAGTATGGCAAGTATGAGTAAGAACACAAGCTTAGACATTTAGTGAAACATGCTAGTGATGGAGAAACACGTTAGCTTTGCACATATCAGTAAGAACACAGGCTTAGACATTTAGTGAAACATGGAAGTGATGGAGAAACACGTTAGTTTAGCACATATCAGTAAGAACACAGGCTTGGACAATTAGTTAGACATGCAAGTGATGGAGAAACACGTTAGTTTGGCACATATCAGTATGAACACAGGCTTCTACATTTAGTGAGACATTCAAGTGATGGAGAAACACGTTAGTTTGGTATTATCAGTAAGAACACAGGCTTGGACATTTAGTGAGACAAACACGTTAGTTTGGCACATATCAGTAAGAACACAGGCTTAGAGATTTAGTGAAACATGCAAGTGATGGAGAAAGACGTTAGTTTGGCACATATCAGCAAGAACACAGGCTTGTACATTTAGTGAGACAAACACGTTAGTTTGCCACATATCAGTAAGAACACAGGCTTAGACATTTAGTGAGACATGCAAGTGATGGAGAAACACATTAGTTTGGCACAAATCAGTAAGAACATAAGCTTAGATATTTAGTGAAACATGAGATGATGAAGAAACAGGTTAGTTTGGCACATATCAGTAAGAACAGATGCTTAGATATTTAGTGAAACATGCAAGTGATGGAGAAACACGTTAGTTTGGCACATATCAGTAAGAACACAGGCGTGGACATTTAGTGAAACATGCAAGTGATGGAGAAACACGTTATTTTGGCACATATCAGTAGGAACACAGGCCCAGACATTTAGTGAAACATACAAGTGATGGATAAACACGTTAGTTGGGCACATATCAGTAACAACTCAGGATTAGACATTTAGTGAAACATGCAAGTGATGGAGAAACACATTAGTTTGGCACATACCAGTAAGAACACAAGCTTGGACATTTAGTGAGAAATGCAAGTGCTGGAGAAACACATTAGTTTGGCACTCAGTATGAACACAGGCTTAGACATTTAGTGAAACATGCAAGTAATAGAGAAACACGTTAGTTTGGCACATTTCAGTAAGAACACAGACCTAAGACATTTAGTGAAACAAACAAGTGATGGAGAAACACATTAGTTTGGAACATATCAGTAAGAACACAGGCTTAGACATTTAGTGAAACATGCAAGCGATGGAGAAACACATTAGTTTGACACATATCAGTAAGAGCACAAGCGTAGACATCTATTGAAACATGCAAGTGATGGAGAAACACATTAGTTTGGCACATATCAGTAAGAACACAGGCTTAGACACTTAGTGAAACATGCAAGTGATGGAGAAACACGTTAGTTTGGCACATATCAGTAAGAACACGGGCTTAGACATTTAGTGAAACATGCAAGTGATGGAGAATCACGTTAGTTTGGCAAGTATGAGTAAGAACACAAGCTTAGACATTTAGTGAAACATGCAAGTGATGGAGAAACACGTTAGTTTTGCACATATCAGTAAGAGCACAAGCGTAGACATCTATTGAAACATGCAAGTGATGGAGAAACACATTAGTTTGGCACATATCAGTAAGAACACAGGCTTAGACACTTAGTGAAACATGCAAGTGATGGAGAAACACGTTAGTTTGGCACATATCAGTAAGAACACGGGCTTAGACATTTAGTGAAACATGCAAGTGATGGAGAATCACGTTAGTTTGGCAAGTCTGAGTAAGAACACAAGCTTAGACATTTAGTGAAACATGCAAGTGATGGAGAAACACGTTAGTTTTGCACATATCAGTAAGAACACAGGCTTAGACATTTAGTGAAACATGGAAGTGATGGAGAAACACGTTAGTTTTGCACATATCAGTAAGAACACAGGCTTGGACAATTAGTTAGACATGCAAGTGATGGAGAAACACGTTAGTTTGGCACATATCAGTAAGAACACAGGCTTCTACATTTAGTGAGACATGCAAGTGATGGAGAAACACGTTAGTTTGGTATTATCAGTAAGAACACAGGCTTGGACATTTATTGAGACAAACACATTAGTTTGTCACATATCAGTAAGAACACAGGCTTAGAGATTTAGTGAAACATGCAAGTGATGGAGAAAGACGTTAGTTTGGCACATATCAGCAAGAACACAGGCTTGGACATTTAGTGAGACAAACACGTTATTTTGGCACATATCAGTAAGAACACAGGCTTAGACATTTAGTGAGACATGCAAGTGATGGAGAAACACATTAGTTTGGCACATATCAGTAAGGACACAGGCTTGGACATTTAGTTGAACATGCAAGTGATGGAGAAACACGCTAGTTTGGCACATATCAGTAAGCACACAGGCTTAGATATTTTGTGAGACATGCAAGTGATGAAGAAACACTTTAGTTTGGCACATTTCAGAAAGAACACAGGCTTGGACATTTAGTGAGACATGCAAGTGATGGAGAAACACGTTAGTTTGGCACATATCAAGAAGAACACAGGCTTAGATGTTTAGTGAAATATGCAAGTGTTGAGTACACGTTAGTTTGGCACATATCAGTAAGAGCAAGGCTTGTAAATTAAGTGAGACAAACACGTTAGTTTGGCACATATCAGTAAGAACACAGGCTTAGATATTTAGTGAAACATGCAAATGATGGAGAAACACGCTAGTTTGGTACATATCAGTAAGAACACAGGCACACAGGCTTGGACATTTAGTGAAACATGCAAGTGATGGAGAAACACGTTAGTTTGGCACATATCAGTAAGAACACAGGCTTAGATATTTAGTGAAACATGCAAGTGATGGAGTTCCACGTTAGTTTGGCACATATCAGTAAGAACACAGGCTTGGAAATTTAGTGAGACTAACACGTTAGTTTGGCACATATCAGTAAGAACACAGGCTTAGATATTTAGTGAAACATGCAAATGATGGAGAAACACGTTAGTTTGGCACATATCAGTCAGAACACAGGCTTGGACATTAAGTGAAACATGCAAGTGATGGAGAAACACGTTAGTTTGGCACATATCAGTAATAACACAGGCTTGGACATTTAGTGAGACATGCAAGTGATGGAAAAACACGTTAGTTTGGTACATATCAGTAAGAACACAAGCTTGGACATTTATTGAAAAATTCAAGTGATAGAGAAACACGTTCGTTTTGTACATATCAGTAAGAACACAGGAAGGATTAGACATATAGTGAGACAAACACATTAGTTTGGCACATTTGAGTAGGAACACAGGTTTAGACATTTATTGAAACATGCATGTGATGGAAAAACACGTTAGTTTGGAACATATCAGTAAGAACACAGGCTTAGATATTTGGTGAAACATGCAAGTGATGGAGAAACACGTTAGTTTGGCGCATATCAGTTAGAACAAAGGCGTGGACATTTAGTGAAACATGCAAGTGATGGAGAAACACGTTAGTTTGGCACATATCAGTAGGAACACAGGCTTAGACATTTAGTGAAACATGCAAGTGATGGAGAAACACATTAGTTTGGCACATACCAGTAAGATTACAAGCATGTATGTGTCACTGACTGGTGAAGAGATATACCGAAGATCAGCATCAGTGTATGTGGTGAAGAGATATACCGAAGATCAACATCAGTGTATGTGTCACCTACTGGTGAAGAGAAATACCGAAGATCAGCATCAGTGTATGTGTCACTGGCTGGTGAAGAGATACACCGAAGATCAGCATCAGGTGTATCACTTGCTGGTGAAGAGATACACAAAGATCAGCATCAGTGTATCACTGGCTGGTGATGAGATATACCGAAGATCAGCATCAGTGTATGTGTCACTGACTGGTGAAGAGATATACCGAAGATTAGCATAAGTGTATGTATCACTGGCTGGTGAAGAGATACACCGAAGATCAGCATCAGGTGTATCACTTGCTGGTGAAGAGATACACAAAGATCAGCATCAGTGTATCACTGGCTGGTGATGAGATATACCTAAGATCAGCATCAGTGTATGTGTCACTGTCTGGTGAAGAGATATACCGAAGATCAGCATCAGTGTATGTGTCACTGGCTGGTGAAGAGATATACCGAACATCAGCATCAGTGTATGTGTCGCTGGCTGGTGAAGAGATATACCGAAGATCAGCCTCAGTGTATGTGTCACTGGCTGGTGAAGAGATATACCGAAGATCAGCATCAGTTTATCACTTGCTGGTGAAGAGATATACCGAAGATCAGCATCAGTGTATGTGTCACTGGCTGGTGAAGAGATACACCGAACATCAGCATCAGTGTATGTGTCGCTGGCTGGTGCAGAGATATACCGAAGATCAGCATCACTGTATGTGTCACTGACTGGTGAAGAGATATACCGAAGATCGGCAATAGTGTATCTGTCACTGACTGGTGAAGAGATATACCGAACATCAGCATCAGTGTATATGTCACTGACTGGTGAAGAGATATACCGAAGATCAGCATCAGTGCATGCGTCACTGGCTGGTGAAGAGATATACCGAAGATCAGCATCAGTGTATGTGTCACTGACTGGTGAAGAGATATACCGAAGATCGGAAATAGTGTATCTGTCACTGACTGGTGAAGAGATATACCGAAGATCAGCATCAGTGTATGTATCACTGGCTGGTGAAGAGATATACCGAAGATCAGCACCAGTGTATGTGTTACTGGCTGGTGAAGAGATATACCGAAGATCAGCATCAGTGTATGTGTCACTGGCTGGTGAAGAGATATACCAAACATCAGCATCAGTGTATATGTCACTGACTGGTGAAGAAATATACGAAGATCAGCATCAGTGTATGTGTCACCTACTGGTGAAGAGATATACCGAAGATCAGCATGAGTGTATGTATCACTGGCTGGTGAAGAGATATACCGAAGATCAGCATCTGTGTATGTGTCACTGACTGGTGAAGAGATATACCGAAGATCAGCATGAGTGTATGTGTCACCTACTGGTGAAGAGATATACCGAAGATCAGCATCAGTGTATGTGTCACTGACTGGTGAAGAGATACACCGAAGATCAGCATCAGTGTATGTGTCACTGACTGGAGAAGAATATTCCGAAGATCAGCATCAGTGTATGTATTACTGGCTGGTGAAGAGATACACCGAAGATCAGCATCAGTGTATCACTGGCTGGTGAAGAGATATACCGAAGATCAGCATCAGTGTATCACTTGCTGGTGAAGAGATACACCGTCGATCAGCATCAGTGTATCACTGGCTGGTGAAGAGATATACCGAAGATCAGCATCAGTGTATGTGTCACTGACTGGTGAAGAGATATACCGAAGATCAGCATCATTGTATGTATCACTGGCTGGTGAAGAGATACACCGAAGATCAGCATCAGGTGTATCACTTGCTGGTGAAGAGATACACCTAAGATTAGCATGAGTGTATCACTGACTGGTGAAGAGATATACCGAAGATCAGCATCAGTGTATGTGTCACTGACTGGTGAAGAGATATACCGAAGATCAGCATCAGTGTATCTCTGGCTGGTGAAGAGATACACCGAAGATCTGCATCAGTGTATCACTTGCTGGTGAAGAGATACACCGATGATCAGCATCATTGTATCACTTGCTGGTGAAGAGATATACCGATGATCAGCATCATTGTATCACTTGCTGGTGAAGAGATATACCGATGATCAGCAGCAGTGATTGTGGCACGTGTTTAATGCCCACTTATGCTACAGGCGAAGATGGAGCCACGGCGGACCGCTCGGTGGGAGGTGAGGGATGGAACAACCACTCGGCCACGACCTTACTTTTGAGGAAACCAGAGAACCGTGTTCCTCACATGAAACTAATGCATTTCGTGAAAGAAAAGGTTAACCAAGCGAGCGAGCGCGGGTTCAAATCTGGTTTTGTCTATTTGCCGGTTGCAAACCTCATGTGGTTCAACACCCGACGTCAATAGAGAAGCAACTGTTGACAATAAGAAAATAAATGCATCTTACTTTCTCTATCAATGCCGCAAAGATGTATTTATTATACAAAAGCTTATTTTGTCGTCCTCCGTGGTCTATGGTAACCTGCTAGCCTCTGGTTTCTTACATCCCGGCGGAGGGATGTAAACAGTAGGTCCCGTGGCGTAGATTTACGGCACGTAAAAGGACCTCAAGCTAGATAAAGAGTCCTCTGAGCAAAATTAAGTGGGCTTTCACGTCCAAAATAGAATGGGACGCGGAAAACAAGACTAGTTAAGGAGCGTCCATAAATAGTACTCAATTTCAATCTCATATCTTTATCTTGGTAATGAACATAAATAGAGATTTTATGTATTTCCTTATAGGGAAAAGAAAAACACTTGCCAATTCATTAAAGTATAGGTATTTTAAGAATGAAACTGTAATAAATATAATCTCGGAAATGGCTAATTGCAGAAAAAATTTACCTAGCATGTTTAACTGTGTGTTTGAATAAGATAATACATTGTGTAGTAAGATTCTGTCTATCTCTTACTGTTTACCAATTTTACAAAAGTCACAATGAAACGGACTTGAGACTTTTCCCAGAAAAGTCAATATTGCTATTTAAGCTGTTATAAAATAATTAAACATGAGGTATTTTACCCCTTTTTCAGAGAAACAAAAATGGTCCATATAGTACCTTGGTAGATTTAGCATAATTTCGGAAGTGCAACGTCGAGTCGAAGTGCTGATACGCTGTCTACGTGTTTCGTTTAGGTCAGCTAACCATAATGACAGAAACTTTCTTCCCGTAAAAAGTAACGCCCAAGAAATGGTGCACGCATAGTAAAGTGTAATTGGCTCAACTTAAATATGAATTTGGGCATTTAAGAGACGTTTCTTCAAACACGAACCTTTTTCCCCAACGTCAGAATTTGAAACGAAACCATGGCAATTGTTTGTATATTCTGGTTGCCCACTTTTATAAAATGAAATGCTGAGCTGTACTCGGGGAGAATATAACGTATCAAATGAAAGAACACGTTATTGTAATTTCCAAACCTTATGAATTCCTAAAATACAGCACCCTACGTAGTTCTCCATCTTGGTTATTTATTGTCTCTTCAAAATTAAATTAAAAACATCCAATGTGTCACACTCACATGATTTTCTCTAGCTGCTCTACAAACAAACTTCTTACAGAAGATTATTCTTCTATCTTCATGCTAAAAGAGATAAACATTAGCAGAATATACTTATTACCCAATTCCTTGTAAGTAGAAGAGAAGTAAAGGAATGCACTAGGCTAAAGTGATAGTCAAATGTTTTAAGCTGTTGTTATGCGATTGTCATTGAAAATCGCTTTTTTGCTTGGCCAGAAATAGAACAAAAGAAATACAGACACTTCTTGTCTGAGAAAAGTAATAATTACTTTACAATTGAAACCAATAATAAAGAATATCTCGGAAATGGTTTCCTCCACAGCAAAAACGACATAAATTGTATTTTGACGATAGATACATTTTTTTTGTGCAGTCAGTTTTTGTCTATCCCTTACGGCTTAACAAAATTATCCAGAATAAAGAACTCTGCAAAGGCTACTCCCAGAAAAATCAACATATACACTTTATTTGGGAGCTAAATATCATTAATATAAGGAACTTTAATCAAAATCATTACAGCCTTTTTGAGAAAATCAAAATTTTCGAAATTTTTTCCATGTAAACAGTAGGTTGTAGAGGGGGAGCTTTTTTGAAAATTTTCATGTCGCATTCTTGGAAGATACCAAATCAAAATATCAAGTTTGGTAGTTTACTAACTTTTCGTTTTTGAGAGTTATTGTGTTCATAGAGACACGGAAATACGTACACGAACTGTTAAAAACAAAAAAAAAAAAAAAAAAAAAAAAAAGTATATAGGGTACCCCAAAACGTCTATTCCCAGTGAAATCTCGTATGGAATTTTCGGATGCAGTGCAATACCTTCTTTATACACTATGTACGTATACGTGTACGGAAAGTAAAAGGACAGATTTTTATGTATAAGTAGATATGATTTCAGTACTGGATGAATGCAGAATAAATTATCAAACTGCATGGCAGAGATCAATGAGATAAGGGACGCAAATGTTGCATATGAAACTCAAACGACTACGTAAGTATGAAAGTGTAAAGAACAGTAATCTCTTAAAGCGAATGATGGAAATATTGTTGCTGCTGTAAAAGTAAATCTCAGATAAGTGAACGTGAATCGTGCAATATCTGCACTTCTGGACAGCGGATATCAAAGTAGCAGAAATAGCATCCTTATCATATTATGTGTTTGCATCAAGAGTTCACAGAAAGAGGCTTTCAGCATCGAATTGTTTTTTGCGAGTTGTTATCCATTATCATTATAGAGAAGCGTTCCTTCTTGGCAAAAATACTAAAGAAGTTAATATGCATTATTGGGCATCTGAAACTTCCAAATGGACGAGAATTGTGCCTTTTCAGTATCGTTGCTATTAATGTTGGTGTGGAATTCTTGATAAGCTGGTATGGGCCCTTACTTCTTTGAAGGCACAATTACTGGTGAATCACATTGCCACTTTCTGAATCATGAATTACCTCCCTTATTGGAAAACATGTCATTTAGTGTGAGAAAAAAATGTTCAGGATGGTGCAGGACTATATTTTGCAATATGTCCACGTCAACTTTAAATGATAGGTGGATCTGGCCTACTCGTTTACCCGAATTAACACCCTTCGACAGAAAGCCAGAGAAAACAGTTAGAGAAAACATTTCCAAAATGTTTAGATGTTAATGGGTGCAACTTTGAGCATTTAATAAAGTAATTTAGAGTAATCACCTGAGCAAATTTACTTATTTGTTAAGTACTATTTTCTACTAATTTATAAATACTTCACAGAAAATATCCTGTAACAGCTGAACAATTCATTTTAGAAAGAAAAAATGTTTTAATAAAAGTTATTTAGTTTACTGTGGGGAACCAGAATATTCAAAATAAATGGTTTCATTACAAAGTTTCAGGTTGAACACCTTGCCCCTATAAGACATATTCATCTGTAACACGATCGGAATGTTGCAGATAGCATAGAAACAAGTTGACTATACGCACACTTTTCATAGCAAGGTGAATGTCCACATCCTCGGGCGAGCACTGCCTTCATTATGACGTATGCCTTTATGCAACTGGGAATCAAATTGGTGCATAACATCTGCGCGAAAATTCTTCAACTTCCTCGTCTTTTATTTAATTAGTTTTGCTTGTTAAACGCTATTAGAATCAGTTCAACACTACTCATTGCCATTGTTGGGTGCAACTGTAGGCGTTTGTTTTTCTCTTATTACATACTTCGATATCCAGATAACTGTTTTGAGGCCCCCGAACAAAATAAACTACTGTCAGGAAAGATAGTGTATATGTATCCGTTGCTGTAATTTTCATTTCAGTATTTTGAAAACATGCATTACGGCTTGTTTAGTTCTGATTTGTTCCATTCACATCACTTACTACATCTCTGAAAAAAGAGTATTGTTGAAAAGCTTATTATTCTATCTAAGTCATGCTAATCGACGTAAACATTAACAGAAATGTTAATTATTTTAAGTAGGAGATAAATAAGGGAATACACTAGGCTAAAATAATAGTCAATCTTTTAAAAGGTGTATGAAATCCGTTTCTTTGCATTGCCAGGAGTTGACAAATTCCCGTATGTGAACAGTATAGGTATTTTAAAACTGAAACCAATTACAAGGAATATCTCAAAAATAGTCAACTCAACGAAAAACATGTATATGACAAATTGTGTGCTTCAACGAGATTTACGTACTTTGTGAGTAAATTTTTGTCTATCTCTCGCGGTTTACTAGTTATGCAAAATCCAGCAAAATTCATTCAGATATAAAGAGGCCTTCAAAGGCTATTTCCAGAAGATATCCATTCTATTTGCCGTGTATATATCCTTAATATACGATATTTCAATCAAAATCATTACTCATTTTTGAGAAAATCGTTTTTTTTTTTAAATGTTGCCATGTAAAGTGTTTGGGGAGGGAGGGGGAATTTTCCTCAAAATCTTTGCGTCGCATCTTAGGAAGATACTAAACTATAAAACCAAGTTTAGTATTATATCGACTTTTCGTTTGAGAGTTATTGTGTTCACAAACATATGGACACACACACACACACACACACACACACACACAGACCTTTTTCTCAAAATGATTTTTTTGTATACAGGGGATCCTAAAACGTCCATTTCCGGTGAAATCTCGGTATCAAATTTTGGGTGGAATGCAATACCTTCTCTGTACGCTCTGTGCATAGTCCGTGTAGAGAAAGTATGACATAGCTTGCGTGTCTTAACGATATTTACAGTTGTTGTCTATTTCTTACGGTTTACCAGTTAAACAAAATGATTATTCCCAAGATATACATTCTATTTGACAAAAGGGTGGGAGGAATTCTTGTCGTATCCTTAGAACATGATCAATTTAAATATCAACCTTTTTCTATTCCTAGAATCCTAAAACCTGTAACTACTAATTAGGTGCGTGATTAAGAAAGTAACATGTATACAGTTTATTTCCGAAACGTACTATTCTATTGGGATACGCCCTTTAAAATTTCCATCAATTCTTCGATTCATTTAATACTTTCAAGTTTTATTCCTTTTTAAGTCTTGTTAATTTTTAGTTGTTTATCGCAATTACATGGACGAGTGGTTAGCGAGTCCCGGGTTCGATTCCCGGCTGGGGAGAAAGAATGTATGTATGTATATATGTATTTATGTATGTATATATGTATGTATGTATACATGCGAATATATGTATGTATGTATGTATGTATGTATGTATGTGTGTTTGTATGTATGTGTGTATGTATGTATGTGTGTATATATGTATGTATGTATGTATGTATGTATGTATGTATTGCATTAACACAGGTGGATTTATTAGATATTTTCTTCAAAAGTACAAGAGAAATGAGGGAACACACTAGGCTAAAGCGACATTCAAATCTTTTAAGAGCTGGTCGCTGTATGATGGCTTTCAAATTCCATACTTCCTGTTTAGGTTGAAAATAAGTGAACAGCGCACAACTAAACATTAGAAATGAAGGTCGTAGCTTTGGATAAGGGCCGGCGCACAGCATTCACATGACTTTCTTTCATGTGAACCAGTAGGCCAAATGTTAAATTTGCAAAAAATAACAGTGATTCAAGAGGTCCCGCTTAGGACGTGTTACCTGGAGAATCTCGTTTGAGCATCATTTCAAGCATATCAGTCATACTTCGATATCATCAATAATCATGGTTATTCAAATAATGTGACTACGCTGCACCTATGCACCATTCATGCACGACTGCTTCTGGCACGTCATCGACAGTTTAACATGGGATACATCGCGTGCCAAAGGTAAGCAACGACAGGTAAAACATGGCATACATCGCGTGCCAAAGGGAAGCATCGACAGGTATAACATGGATACATCGCGTGCCAAAGGGAAGCATCTACTGGTACAACATGGATACATTGCGTGCCAAAGGAAAGCATCGACTTGTATAACATGGAATACATCGCGTGCCAAAGGGAAGCATCGACTGGTATAACATGGATACATCGCGTGCCAAAGGGAAGCATCGACTGTTATAACATGGATGCATTGCCTGCCAAAGGTAAGCAACGACAGGTATAACATGGATACATCGCGTGCCAAAGGGAAGCATCGACTGGTATAACATGGATACATCGCGTGCCAAATGGAAGCATCGACAGGTATAACATAGATGCATCGCGTGCCAAAGGGAAGCATCGATTGGTATAACATGGACACATCGCGTACCAAAGGGAAGCATCGACTGGTATAGCATAGACACATCGCGTGCCAAAGGGAAGCATCGACTGGTATAACATGGATACATCGCGTGCCAAATGGAAGCATCGACAGGTATAACATAGATGCATCGCGTGCCAAAGGGAAGCATCGATTGGTATAACATGGACACATCGCGTACCAAAGGGAAGCATCGACTGGTATAACATGGATACATCGCGTGCCAAAAGGAAGCATCGACAGGTATAACATGGATACATCGCGTGCCAACGGGAAACATTGGTAAGTATAACATGGATAAATCGTGTGAAAAAGGGAAGCATCGACTGATTTAACATGGTATACATCGCCTGCCAAATGGAAGCATCGAATGGTATAGCATGGATACATCGCGTGCCAAAGGGATGCATCGACTGGTATAACATGGATAAATCGCGTGCCCAAGGGAAGCATCGACTAGTATAACATGGATACATCTCGTGCCAAAGGGAAGCATCGACTGGTACAACATTAATACATCGCGTACCAAAGGGAAGCATCCACCGTCATAACATGGCATACATCGTGTGCCAAAGGGAAGCATCGACTGGTATAACATGGATACATCCCGTGCCAAAGGGAAGCATCGACAGGTATAACATGGAATACATCGCGTGCCAAAGGGAAGCATCGACCGGTATAACATGGCATACATCGCGTGCCAAAGGGAAGCATCGACTGGTATAACATAGATGCATCGCGTGCCAAAGGGAAGCATCGATTGGTATAACATGGACACATCGCGTGCCAAAGGGAAGCATCGACTAGTATAACATGGACACATCGCGTGCCAAAGGGAAGCATTGACTGGTATAGCATGGATACATCGCGTGCCAAAAGGAAGCATCGACAGGTATAACATGGATGCATCGCGTGCCAACGGGAAACATTGGCAAGTATAACATGGATAAATCGCGTGCCAAAGGGAAGCATCGACCGGTATAACATGGCATACATCGTGTGCCAAAGGGAAATATCGACTTGTATAACATGGATACATCGCATGCCAAAGGGAAGCATCGACTGGTATAACATGGATAAATCGCGTGGCAAAGGGAAGCATCGACTGGTATAACTTGGCATACATCGCCTGCCAAAGGGAAGCATCGACTGGTATAACATGGCATACATCGCGTGCCTAAGGGAAGCATCGACTGGTACAACGTGGCATACATCGCGTGCCAAAGTGAAGCATCGACTGGTATAACATGGGTGCATCGCGTGCTAAAGGGAAGCATCGACAGGTATAACATGGCATACATCGCGTGCCAAAGTGAAGCATCGACTGGTATAACAAGGATACATCGCGTGCCAAAGGGACGCATCGACTGATATAACATGGATACATCGCGTGCCAAAGGGAAGCATCAATAGGCACAACATGGCATAAGGAATTATTGCGGGAAGTAGCGACAGTTATTTGTAATCAGCAGAAGAAACATACTTGTTTGTTGGAGTAACCAATAGTGCTCCATCCGAAACAATTTTTCAAATATTCACATCAAAAGTTGGAGTTTTACAGTAAATAGGTCTGCAAATAGATCCATTACATCAACTGTTTTTATATCAACCCTTATTGTTGTAATAAAGTTTATTGTTTCTTTTACTCTCCAAAACTCTTGTATTTTGAAAAATTAATAATTAATTTCTCAATATTCGCAATTATTTAAAAAAAGTATGTGGTCAGTATCTTAAATGTACTTTTGAGAGGCTTTAAATAGCTTTGAAACAAATTAAAAGAAAGTGCACTTTGTAGTGCACTTTGAGTGCGAAAAAAGGATGAAATAAGGCGTAAAGTAGCAGAGTTTATCAATTGAAACGATTTTGGTTCAGGAAGTTGAACAAAAAAAATCACAGGCTTTAGACTTAGATATATGTAAAAGCATTGTCATCAAGTGATAAATACTTCTCTAGGAGCTTACTTTTATAAATGTCCAGATCTGACTTGGAAACCTTTATCTCATAGATATCATCATTAAATATTTGAAACATCTAGAGCGCAAATTTTAACTGGTATAGTAACCATTTCTCCATAAACGAGAAGACAAATCGTTACGTGCAGTTGAAAACATTATTAGTATAAGATTAAAATAGATAATTATCTGCAAAGTCTAAGCACGTACTTCAACGGAGCAATGCTAATAAACATTAAGTTGATGTAACAAGTGTTTTGAGGTCCTTCTCCAGAGACGAGAATTTGCATTTTATTTTGGAAAGGATACAAGTGAGTGACTTGACTCTATTTCAAATTAAACATGAGGTTTTACTTACTTGATTCTTATAAGTAGATAGGAAAATATAAGGCAAAAAAAAAAAAAAAAAATTGTACAATCTTTTAACAATGGTTACTATGTGATGTAAAAAACTCGTTTCTCTGCAAGGCTAGGAGTTGACAAATTCCCATACAACAAAAGTTTAACTACGAGCAAGAACTGAAATAGCAAGGAATATCCTGGAAGATGTCATCTCTACGAATATATATGGCATAATTTATTTTAAAGTTGTCTACGTTACACAGTTAAGCAAACTTCTGCAAAATGCATTCAAAGGCTATTTCCAACCACTTTATATGCAATGTAAACAGCTTTAGTACATTATACCTTGATCAAAATATTTGAGCATTTTGAGCTAATCAAACTTGTATTTTTTCCACATAATTGGAGTGATCAACAGACAATGATCTCCCATGTGGCAACCTACATTAACTCTGAGACACTTACACAATATTAATTCAGCAAACTGTGATCTCCCATGTAATAAGTTACATTAGCTCTGAGACACTAACCCAAAATTAAATCAGCAAACCGCGATCTCCTATTTGACAAGTTACATTAGCTCTAAGACAGTAACCCAATATTACCTCAGCAAACTGTGATCTCCTATGTGACAAGTTACATTAGCTCTGAGATAGTAACACTATATTAACTCAGCAAACTGTGATCTCCCATGTGACAAGTTACATTAGCCGAGACAGTAACACAATTTTAACTCAGCAAACTGTGAACACCCATTTGACAAGTTACATTAGCTCGGAGACAGTAACATAATATTACCGCAGCAAACTGTCATCTCGCATTTGACACGTTACATTAGCTCTGAGACAGTAACACAATATTAACGCAGCAAACTGTGATCTCCCATGTGACAAGTTACATTAGCTCAGAGACAGTAACACTATATTAACTCAGCAAATTCGAATCTCCCATGTGACCAGTTACATTAGCTCTGAGACAGTAACACTATATTAACTCAGCAAATTCGAATCTCCCATGTGACCAGTTACATTAGCTCCGAGACAGTAAAACTATATTAAATCAGCAAACTGTGATATCCCATTTGACAAGTTACATTTGCTCGGAGACAGTAACACTATATTAACTCAGCAAACTCTGATCTCCCATGAGACAAGTTACATTAGCTCTGAGACAGTAACACTATATTAACTCAGCAAACTGTGATATCCCATTTGACAAGTTACATTAGCTCTGGGACAGTAACACAATATTAATTCAGCAAACTGTGACATCCCATTTGACACGTTACATTAGTTCGGAGATAGAAACACAATATTATATCAGCAAACTGTGATTGCCCATGTGACAAGTTACATTACCTCAGAGACATTAACACTATATTAACTCAGCAAACTCGAATCTCCCATGTGACCAGTTACATTAGCTCCGAGACAGTAAAACTATATTAAATCAGCAAACTGTGATATCCCATTTGACAAGTTATATTTGCTCGGAGACAGTAACACTATATTAACTCAGCAAACTCTGATCTCCCATGACACAAGTTACATTAGCTCTGAGATAGTAACACTATATTAACTCAGCAAACTCTGATCTCCCATGTGGCAAATTACATCAGCTCTGAGACAGTAACACTATATAAACTCAGCAAACTCTGATATCCCACTTGACACGTTACATTAGCACTGAGACAGTAACACTATATTAACTCAGCAAACTGTGATATTCCATTTGACACGATATATTCGCTAGAAGATAGTAACACAATATAAACACAGCAAACCGTGACTTCCCATGTGGCAAGTTACATTAGCTCTGAGACAGTAACACAATATTAATTCAGCAACCGTGATATCCCATTTGACACGATACATTAGCTCTGAGAGAGTAACACTATATTAATTCAGCAAATCGAGATATCCCATTTGACACAATACATTAGCTCTGAGACAGTAACTATATATTAAGGCAGCAAACTGTGATAGTCCATTTGAATCGTTACATTAGCTCTGAGAGAGTAACACAATATTAACGCAGCAAACTGTGATATCCCATTTGACACACTACATTATCTCGGAGACAGTCAAACAATATTAACGCAGCAAACTGTGATATCCCATTTAACACGTTACATTAGCTCTGAGACAGTAACACAATATTACCCCAGCAAACTGTGATATCCCATTTGACACGTTACAGTAGCTCTGAGACAGTAACACAATATTAACTCAGCAAACTGTGATATCCCATTTGACAAGTTACATTAGCTCTGAGACAGTACCACAATATTAACGCAGCAAACTGTAATATCCCATTTGACACGTTACATTAGCTCTGAGACAGTAACACCATACTAACACAGCAAACCGTGATCTCCCATGTGACAAGTTACATTAGCTCTAAAACAGTAACACTATATTAACTCAGCAAATTGTGATATCCCATTTGATAAGTTACATTAGCTCTGGGACAATAACATAATATTAATTCAGCAAACTGTGATATCCCATTTGACACGTTACATTTGTTCGGAGATAGAAACACAATATTAAATCAGCAAACTGTGATCTCCTATTTGACACGTTACATTAGCTCTGAGACAGTAACAAAATATTGACTCAGCAAACTGTGATCTCCCATTGACAAGTTACTTAACTCTGAAACAGTAAAACAATATTAACGCAGCAAACTGTGATCTCCCATGTGACAAGTTACATTAGCTCGGAGACAGTAAGAAAATATTAACTCAGCAAACTGTGATCACCCATTTGACAAGTTACATTAGCTCGAAGACAGTAACACAATATTAACGCAGCAAACGGTGATCTCCCATTTGACACGTTACATTAGCTCTGAGACAGGAACACAATATTAACTCAGCAACCTGTGATCTCCCATTGACAAGTTACTTAACTCTGAGACAGTAAAACAATATTAACTCAGCAAACTGTGATCTTCCATGTGACAAGTTACATTAGATCGGAGACAGTAACACAATATTAACTCAGCAAATTCTGATCATCAATTTGACAAATTACATTAGCTCTGAGACAGCAACACAATATTAACGCAGCGAACTGTGATCTCCCATTTGACAAGTTACATTAGCTCTGAGACAGTAATCCAATATTAACTTAGCTAACCGTGATCTCCCATTTCACAAGTTTCATTAGCTCTGAAGCAGTAACACTATATTAACTTAGTAAACTGTGATCTCCACTGTGGCAAATTACATTAGCTCTGAGACAGTAACACAATACTAACTCAGCAAACTGTGTTCTCCCATGTGACACGTTGGATTAGCTCGGATACAGTAACACAATATTAACGCAACAAACTGTGATATCTAATTTAACACGTTTCATTAGCTCTGAGACAGTAACACAATATTAACTCAGCAAAATATGATATTCCATTTTCCAAGTTACATCAACTCTGAGACAGTAACAAAATATAAACTAAGCATACCTGCGGTATCCCATGTGACAAGATACATTACCTCTGAGACAGTAAGTAACCCAATAGTCACTTAGCAAACCGAGGTCTCCCATGTGGCAAGTTCCATTAGCTCTGAGACAGTAACACTATATTAACTCAGCAAACTGTGATATCCCATTTGACACGTTACATTAGCTCTGAGACAGTAACACTATTATAACTCAGCAAACTGTGATATCCCATTTTACACGTTAACATTAGCTCGGAGACAGTAACACAATATTAACTCAGCAAACCTTGGTCTCCCATGTGACACGTTACATTAGCTTGGAGACAGTAACCATATATTAACTCAGCAAACCGTGGTCTCCAATTTGACACGTTTCATTAGCTCTGAGACAGTAACATAATATTAGATCAGCAAACTGTGATATCCCATTTGACACGTTTCATTAGCTCTGAGACAGTAACACTATATTAACTCAGCAAACTGTGATATCCCATTTGACAAGTTACATTAGCTCTGGGACAGTAACAAAATATTAATTCAGCAAACTGTGACATCCCATTTGACACGTTACATTAGTTCGGAGACAGTAACATAATATCAAATCAGCAAACTGTGATTGCCCATGTGACAAGTTACATTACCTCAGAGACAGTAACACTATATTAACTCAGCAAACTCTGATCTCCCATGAGACAAGTTACATTAGCTCTGAGACAGTAACACTATATTAACTCAGCAAACTCTGATCTCCCATGTGGCAAATTACATCAGCTCTGGGACAGTAACAATATATAAACTCAGCAAACTGTGATATCCCACTTGACATGTTACATTAGCACTGAGACTGTAACAGTATACTAACTCAGCAAACTGTGATATCCCATTTGACACGACATATTCGCTAGGAGATACTAACACAATATTAACACAGCAAACCGTGATCTCCCATGTGGCATGTTACATTAGCTCTGAACCAGTAACACAATATTAATTCAGCAACCGTGATATCCCATTTGACACGATACATTAGCTCTGAGAGAGTAACACTATATTAAATCAGCAAATCGAGATATCCCATTTGACACAAAACATTAGCTCTGAGACAGTAACACTATATTAAGGCAGCAAACTGTGATAGTCCAATTGAATCCTTACATTAGCTCTGAGACAGTAACACAACATTAACGCAGCAAACTGTGATATCCCATTTGACACATTACATTATCTCGGAGACAGTCAAACAATATTAACGCAGCAAACTGTGATATGCCGTTTGACACGTTTCAGTAGCTCTGAGACAGTAACACAATATGAATTCAGCAATCTATTATATCCCATTTGACAATTTACATTAGCTCTGAGACAGTACCACAATATTAACGCAGCAAACTGTAATATCCCATTTGACACGTTACATTAGCTCCGAGACAGTAACACCATATTAACCCAGCAAACCGTGATCTCCCATGTGACAAGTTACATTAGCTCTAAAACAGTAACACTATATTAACTCAGCAAACTGTGATATCACATTTGACAAGTTACAATAGCTCTGGGACAGTAGCATAATATTAATTCAGCAAACTGTGATATCCCATATGACACGTTACATTTGTTCGGAGATAGAAACACAATATTAAATCAGCAAACTGTGATCTCCCATTTGACACGTTACATTAGCTCTGAGACAGGAACACAATATTAACTCAGCAACCTGTGATCTCCCATTGACAAGTTACTTAACTCTGAGACAGTAAAACAATATTAACTCAGCAAACTGTGATCTCCCATGTGACAAGTTACATTAGATCGGAGACAGTAACACAATATTAACTCAGCAAATTCTGATCATCAATTTGACAAATTACATTAGCTCAGAGACAGTAACACATTATTAACACAGCAAACTGTGAGCTCCCATTTAACACGTTACAGTAGCTCTGAGACAGTAACACAATACTATCTCAGCAAACTGTGATCTCCCATGTGACACGTTGCATTAGCTCGGATACATTAACACAATATTAATGCAGCAAAATGTGATATCTAATTTGACACGTTTCATTAGCTCTGATACAGTTACACAATATTAACTCAGCAAAATATTATATTTCATTTTACAAGTTACATTAACTCTAAGACAGTAACAAAATATAAACTAAGCATACCTGCGGTCTCCCATGTGACAAGATACATTACCTCTGAGACAGTAACGCAATAGTCACTCAGCAAACCGAGGTCTCCCATGTGGCAAGTTACATTAGCTCTGAGACAGAAACACTCTATTAACTCAGCAAACTGTGATATCCCATTTGACACGTTACGTTAGCTCGGAGACAGTAACACAATATTAACTCAGAAAACTGTGATATCCCTTTTTACACGTTAACATTAGCTCGGAGACAGTAAAACAATATTAACTCCGCACACCTTGGTCTCCCATGTGACACGTTACATTAGCTTGGAGACAGTAACCATATATTAACTCAGCAAACCGTGGTCTCCAATTTGACACGTTTCATTAGCTCTGAGACAGTAACACAATATTATATCAGCAAACTGTGATATCCCATTTGACAAGATACATTAGCTCTGGAACAGTAACACAATATTAATTCAGCAAACTGTGACATCCCTTTTGACACGTTACATTAGTTCGGAGACAGTGACACAATATTAATACAGCAAAAGGTTATTTCCCATTTGACACGTTACATTAGCTCTGAGACAGTAACACTATATTAACTCAGCAAACTGTGATATCCCATTTGACAAGTTACATTAGTTCTGGGACAGTAACACAATATTAATTCAGCAAACTGTGACATCCCATTTGACACGTTACATTAGTTCGGAGATAGAAACACAATATTATATCAGCAAACTGTGATTGCCCATGTGACAAGTTACATTACCTCAGAGACATTAACACTATATTAACTCAGCAAACTCGAATCTCCCATGTGACCAGTTACATTAGCTCTGAGACAGTAAAACTATATTAAATCAGCAAACTGTGATATCCCATTTGACAAGTTATATTTGCTCGGAGACAGTAACACTATATTAACTCAGCAAACTCTGATCTCCCATGACACAAGTTACATTAGCTCTGAGACAGTAACACTATATTAACTCAGAAAACTCTGATCTCCCATGTGGCAAATTACATCAGCTCTGAGACAGTAACACTATATTAACTCAGCAAACTGTGATATTCCATTTGACACGATATATTCGCTAGAAGATAGTAACACAATATAAACACAGCAAACCGTGACTTCCCATGTGGCAAGTTACATTAGCTCTGAGACAGTAACACAATATTAATTCAGCAACCGTGATATCCCATTTGACACGATACATTAGCTCTGAGAGAGTAACACTATATTAATTCAGCAAATCGAGATATCCCATTTGACACAATACATTAGCTCTGAGACAGTAACTATATATTAAGGCAGCAAACTGTGATAGTCCATTTGAATCGTTACATTAGCTCTGAGAGAGTAACACAATATTAACGCAGCAAACTGTGATATCCCATTTGACACACTACATTATCTCGCAGACTGTCACACAATATTAACGCAGCAAACTGTGATATCCCATTTAACACGTTACATTAGCTCTGAGACAGTAACACAATATTACCCCAGCAAACTGTGATATCCCATTTGACACGTTACAGTAGCTCTGAGACAGTAACACAATATTAACTCAGCAAACTGTGATATCCCATTTGACAAGTTACATTAGCTCTGAGACAGTACCACAATATTAACGCAGCAAACTGTAATATCCCATTTGACACGTTACATTAGCTCTGAGACAGTAACACCATACTAACACAGCAAACCGTGATCTCCCATGTGACAAGTTACATTAGCTCTAAAACAGTAACACTATATTAACTCAGCAAATTGTGATATCCCATTTGATAAGTTACATTAGCTCTGGGACAATAACATAATATTAATTCAGCAAACTGTGATATCCCATTTGACACGTTACATTTGTTCGGAGATAGAAACACAATATTAAATCAGCAAACTGTGATCTCCTATTTGACACGTTACATTAGCTCTGAGACAGTAACAAAATATTGACTCAGCAAACTGTGATCTCCCATTGACAAGTTACTTAACTCTGAAACAGTAAAACAATATTAACGCAGCAAACTGTGATCTCCCATGTGACAAGTTACATTAGCTCGGAGACAGTAAGAAAATATTAACTCAGCAAACTGTGATCACCCATTTGACAAGTTACATTAGCTCGAAGACAGTAACACAATATTAACGCAGCAAACGGTGATCTCCCATTTGACACGTTACAGTAGCTCTGAGACAGCAACACAATATTAACGCAGCGAACTGTGATCTCCCATTTGACAAGTTACATTAGCTCTGAGACAGTAATCCAATATTAACTTAGCTAACCGTGATCTCCCATTTCACAAGTTTCATTAGCTCTGAAGCAGTAACACTATATTAACTTAGTAAACTGTGATCTCCACTGTGGCAAATTACATTAGCTCTGAGACAGTAACACAATACTAACTCAGCAAACTGTGTTCTCCCATGTGACACGTTGGATTAGCTCGGATACAGTAACACAATATTAACGCAACAAACTGTGATATCTAATTTAACACGTTTCATTAGCTCTGAGACAGTAACACATATTAACTCAGCAAAATATGATATTCCATTTTACAAGTTACATCAACTCTGAGACAGTAACAAAATATAAACTAAGCATACCTGCGGTATCCCATGTGACAAGATACATTACCTCTGAGACAGTAAGTAACCCAATAGTCACTTAGCAAACCGAGGTCTCCCATGTGGCAAATTCCATTAGCTCTGAGACAGTAACACTATATTAACTCAGCAAACTGTGATATCCCATTTGACACGTTACATTAGCTCTGAGACAGTAACACTATATTAACTCAGCAAACTGTGATATCCCATTTTACACGTTAACATTAGCTCGGAGACAGTAACACAATATTAACTCAGCAAACCTTGGTCTCCCATGTGACACGTTACATTAGCTTGGAGACAGTAACCATATATTAACTCAGCAAACCGTGGTCTCCAATTTGACACGTTTCATTAGCTCTGAGACAGTAACATAATATTAGATCAGCAAACTGTGATATCCCATTTGACACGTTTCATTAGCTCTGAGACAGTAACACTATATTAACTCAGCAAACTGTGATATCCCATTTGACAAGTTACATTAGCTCTGGGACAGTAACAAAATATTAATTCAGCAAACTGTGACATCCCATTTGACACGTTACATTAGTTCGGAGACAGTAACATAATATCAAATCAGCAAACTGTGATTGCCCATGTGACAAGTTACATTACCTCAGAGACAGTAACACTATATTAACTCAGCAAACTCTGATCTCCCATGAGACAAGTTACATTAGCTCTGAGACAGTAACACTATATTAACTCAGTAAACTCTGATCTCCCATGTGGCAAATTACATCAGCTCTGGGACAGTAACAATATATAAACTCAGCAAACTGTGATATCCCACTTGACATGTTACATTAGCACTGAGACTGTAACAGTATACTAACTCAGCAAACTGTGATATCCCATTTGACACGATATATTCGCTAGGAGATACTAACACAATATTAACACAGCAAACCGTGATCTCCCATGTGGCATGTTACATTAGCTCTGAACCAGTAACACAATATTAATTCAGCAACCGTGATATCCCATTTGACACGATACATTAGCTCTGAGAGAGTAACACTATATTAATTCAGCAAATCGAGATATCCCATTTGACACAAAACATTAGCTCTGAGACAGTAATACTATATTAAGGCAGCAAACTGTGATAGTCCAATTGAATCCTTACATTAGCTCTGAGACAGTAACACAACATTAACGCAGCAAACTGTGATATCCCATTTGACACATTACATTATCTCGGAGACAGTCAAACAATATTAACGCAGCAAACTGTGATATGCCGTTTGACACGTTTCAGTAGCTCTGAGACAGTAACACAATATGAATTCAGCAATCTATTATATCCCATTTGACAATTTACATTAGCTCTGAGACAGTACCACAATATTAACGCAGCAAACTGTAATATCCCATTTGACACGTTACATTAGCTCCGAGACAGTAACACCATATTAACTCAGCAAACCGTGATCTCCCATGTGACAAGTTACATTAGCTCTAAAACAGTAACACTATATTAACTCAGCAAACTGTGATATCCCATTTGACAAGTTACAATAGCTCTGGGACAGTAGCATAGTATTAATTCAGCAAACTGTGATATCCCATATGACACGTTACATTTGTTCGGAGATAGAAACACAATATTAAATCAGCAAACTGTGATCTCCCATTTGACACGTTACATTAGCTCTGAGACAGGAACACAATATTAACTCAGCAACCTGTGATCTCCCATTGACAAGTTACTTAACTCTGAGACAGTAAAACAATATTAACTCAGCAAACTGTGATCTCCCATGTGACAAGTTACATTAGATCGGAGACAGTAACACAATATTAACTCAGCAAATTCTGATCATCAATTTGACAAATTACATTAGCTCAGAGACAGTAACACATTATTAACACAGCAAACTGTGAGCTCCCATTTAACACGTTACAGTAGCTCTGAGACAGTAACACAATACTAACTCAGCAAACTGTGATCTCCCATGTGACACGTTGCATTAGCTCGGATACATTAACACAATATTAACGCAGCAAAATGTGATATCTAATTTGACACGTTTCATTAGCTCTGATACAGTTACACAATATTAACTCAGCAAAATATTATATTTCATTTTACAAGTTACATTAACTCTAAGACAGTAACAAAATATAAACTAAGCATACCTGCGGTCTCCCATGTGACAAGATACATTACCTCTGAGACAGTAACGCAATAGTCACTCAGCAAACCGAGGTCTCCCATGTGGCAAGTTACATTAGCTCTGAGACAGAAACACTCTATTAACTCAGCAAACTGTGATATCCCATTTGACACGTTACGTTAGCTCGGAGACAGTAACACAATATTAACTCAGAAAACTGTGATATCCCTTTTTACATGTTAACATTAGCTCGGAGACAGTAAAACAATATTAACTCCGCACACCTTGGTCTCCCATGTGACACGTTACATTAGCTTGGAGACAGTAACCATATATTAACTCAGCAAACCGTGGTCTCCAATTTGACACGTTTCATTAGCTCTGAGACAGTAACACAATATTATATCAGCAAACTGTGATATCCCATTTGACAAGATACATTAGCTCTGGAACAGTAACACAATATTAATTCAGCAAACTGTGACATCCCATTTGACACGTTACATTAGTTCGGAGACAGTGACACAATATTAATACAGCAAAAGGTTATTTCCCATTTCACACGTTACATTAGCTCTGAGACAGTAACACTATATTAACTCAGGAAACTGTGATATCCCATTTGACAAGTTACATTAGCTCTGGGACAGTAACACAATATTAATTCAGCAAACTGTGACATTCCATTTGACACGTTACATTAGTTCGGAGATAGAAACACAATATTATATCAGCAAACTGTGATTGCCCATGTGACAAGTTACATTACCTCAGAGACATTAACACTATATTAACTCAGCAAACTCGAATCTCCCATGTGACCAGTTACATTAGCTCTGAGACAGTAAATCTATATTAAATCAGCAAACTGTGATATCCCATTTGACAAGTTATATTTGCTCGGAGACAGTAACACCATATTAACTCAGCAAACTCTGATCTCCCATGACACAAGTTACATTAGCTCTGAGACAGTAACACTATATTAACTCAGAAAACTCTGATCTCCCATGTGGCAAGTTACATTAGCTCTGAGACAGAAACACTCTATTAACTCAGCAAACTGTGATATCCCATTTGACACGTTACGTTAGCTCGGAGACTGTAACACAATATTAACTCAGAAAACTGTGATATCCCTTTTTGCACGTTAACATTAGCTCGGAGACAGTAACACAATATTAACTCCGCACACCTTGGTCTCCCATGTGACACGTTACATTAGCTTGGAGACAGGAACCATATATTAACTCAGCAAACCGTGGTCTCCAATTTGACACGTTTCATTAGCTCTGAGACAGTAACACAATATTATATCAGCAAACTGTGATATCCCATTTGACAAGATACATTAGCTCTGGAACAGTAACACAATATTAATTCAGCAAACTGTGACATCCCATTTGACACGTTACATTAGTTCGGAGACAGTGACACAATATTAATTCAGCAAAAGGTTATTTCCCATTTGACACGTTACATTAGCTCTGAGACAGTAACACTATATTAACTCAGCAAACTGTGATATCCCATTTGACAAGTTACATTAGCTCTGGGACAGTAACACAATATTAATTCAGCAAACTGTGACATCCCATTTGACACGTTACATTAGTTCGGAGATAGAAACACAATATTATATCAGCAAACTGTGATTGCCCATGTGACAAGTTACATTACCTCAAAGACATTAACACTATATTAACTCAGCAAACTCGAATCTCCCATGTGACCAGTTACATTAGCTCTGAGACAGTAAAACTATATTAAATCAGCAAACTGTGATATCCCATTTGACAAGTTATATTTGCTCGGAGACAGTAACACTATATTAACTCAGCAAACTCTGATCTCCCATGACACAAGTTACATTAGCTCTGAGACAGTAACACTATATTAACTCAGCAAACTCTGATCTCCCATGTGGCAAGTTACATTAGCTCTGAGACAGAAACACTCTATTAACTCAGCAAACTGTAATATCCCATTTGACACGTTACGTTAGCTCGGAGACTGTAACACAATATTAACTCAGAAAACTGTGATATCCCTTTTTGCACGTTAACATTAGCTCGGAGACAGTAACACAATATTAACTCCGCACACCTTGGTCTCCCATGTGACACGTTACATTAGCTTGGAGACAGTAACCATATATTAACTCAGCAAACCGTGGTCTCCAATTTGACACGTTTCATTAGCTCTGAGACAGTAACACAATATTATATCAGCAAACTGTGATATCCCATTTGACAAGATACATTAGCTCTGGAACAGTAACACAATATTAATTCAGCAAACTGTGACATCCCATTTGACACGTTACATTAGTTCGGAGACAGTGACACAATATTAATTCAGCAAAAGGTTATTTCCCATTTGACACGTTACGTTAGCTCTGAGACAGTAACACTATATTAACTCAGCAAACTGTGATATCCCATTTGACCAGTTACATTAGTTCGGAGATAGAAACACAATATCATATCAGCAAACTGTGATTGCCCATGTGACAAGTTACATTACCTCAGAGACAGTAACACTATATTAACTCAGCAAACTCGAATCTCCCATGTGACCAGTTACATTAGCTCTGAGACAGTAAAACTATATTAAATCAGCAAACTGTGATATCCCATTTGACAAGTTATATTTGCTCGGAGACAGTAACACTATATTAACTCAGCAAACTCTGATCTCCCATGACACAAGTTACATTAGCTCTGAGAGAGTAACACTATATTAACTCAGAAAACTCTGATCTCCCATGTGGCAAGTTACATTAGCTCTGAGACAGAAACACTCTATTAACTCAGCAAACTGTGATATCCCATTTGACACGTTACGTTAGCTTGGAGACAGTAACACAATATTAACTCAGAAAACTGTGATATCCCTTTTTGCACGTTAACATTAGCTCGGAGACAGTAACACAATATTAACTCCGCACACCTTGGTCTCCCATGTGACACGTTACATTAGCTTGGAGACAGTAACCATATATTAACTCAGCAAACCGTGGTCTCCAATTTGACACGTTTCATTAGCTCTGAGACAGTAACACAATATTATATCAGCAAACTGTGATATCCCATTTGACAAGATACATTAGCTCTGGAACAGTAACACAATATTAATTCAGCAAACTGTGACATCCCATTTGACACGTTACATTAGTTCGGAGACAGTGACACAATATTAATTCAGCAAAAGGTTATTTCCCATTTGACACGTTACATTAGCACTTAGACAGTAACACTATATTAACTCAGCAAACTGTGATATCCCATTTGACAAGTTACATTAGCTCTGGGACAGTAACACAATATTAATTCAGCAAACTGTGACATCCCATTTGACACGTTACATTAGTTCGGAGATAGAAACACAATATTATATCAGCAAACTGTGATTCTCCATGTGACAAGTTACATTACCTCAGAGACAGTAACACTATATTAACTCAGCAAACTCGAATCTCCCATGTGACCAGTTACATTAGCTCTGAGACAGTAAAACTATATTAAATCAGCAAACTGTGATATCCCATTTGACAAGTTATATTTGCTCGGAGACAGTAACACTATAATAACTCAGCAAACTCTGATCTCCCATGACACAAGTTACATTAGCTCTGAGACAGTAACACTATATTAACTCAGCAAACTCTGATCTCCCATGTGGCAAATTACATCAGCTCTGGGACAGTAACACTATATAAACCCAGCAAACTGTGATATCCCACTTGACACTTTACATTAGCACTGAGACAGTAACACTATACTAACTCAGCAAAACTGTGATATCCCATTTGACACGATATATTCGCTAGGACATAGTAACACAATATTAACACAGCAAACCGTGATATCCCATGTGGCAAGTTACATTAGCAATGAGACAGTAACACAATATTAATTCAGCAACCGTGATATCCCATTTGACACGATACATTACCTCTGAAAGAGTAACACTATATTAATTCAGCAAATCGAGATATCCCATTTGACACAATACATTAGCTCTGAGTCAGTAACACTATATTAAGGCTGCAAACTGTGATAGTCCATTTGAATCGTTACATTAGCTCTGAGACAGTAACACAATATTAACGCAGCAAACTGTGATATCCACTTTTGACACATTACATTATCTCGGAGACAGTCAAACAATATTAACGCAGCAAACTGTGATAACCCATTAACACGTTACATTAGCTCTGAGACAGTAACTAAATATTAACGCAGCAAACTGTGATATCCCGTTTGACACGTTTTAGTAGCTCTGAGACAGTAACACAATATTAACTCAGCAAACTGTGATATCCCATTTGACAAGTTACATTAGCTCTGAGACAGTACCACAATATTAACGCAGCAAACTGTAATATCCCATTTGACACGTTACATTAGCTCTGAGACAGTAACACCATATTAACTCAGCAAACCGTGATCTCCCATTTGACAAGTTACTTTAGCTCTAAAACAGTTACACTATATTAACTCAGCAAACTGTGATATCTCATTTGACAAGTTACATTAGCTCTGGGACAGTAGCATAGTATTAATTCAGCAAACTGTGATATCCCATTTGACACGTTACATTTGTTCGGAGATAGATACACAATATTAAATCAGCAAACTGTGATCTCCCATTTGACACGTTACATTAGCTCTGAGACAGGAACACAATATTAACTCAGCAACCTGTGATCTCCCATTGACAAGTTACTTAACTCTGAGACAGTAAAACAATATTAACTCAGCAAACTGTGATCTCCCATGTGACAAGTTACATTAGATCGGAGACAGTAACACAATATTAACTCAGCAAATTCTGATCATCAATTTGACAAATTACATTAGCTCAGAGACAGTAACACATTATTAACACAGCAAACTGTGAGCTCCCATTTAACACGTTACAGTAGCTCTGAGACAGTAACACAATACTAACTCAGCAAACTGTGATCTCCCATGTGACACGTTGCATTAGCTCGGATACATTAACACAATATTAACGCAGCAAAATGTGATATCTAATTTGACACGTTTCATTAGCTCTGATACAGTTACACAATATTAACTCAGCAAAATATTATATTTCATTTTACAAGTTACATTAACTCTAAGACAGTAACAAAATATAAACTAAGCATACCTGCGGTCTCCCATGTGACAAGATACATTACCTCTGAGACAGTAACGCAATAGTCACTCAGCAAACCGAGGTCTCCCATGTGGCAAGTTACATTAGCTCTGAGACAGAAACACTCTATTAACTCAGCAAACTGTGATATCCCATTTGACACGTTACGTTAGCTCGGAGACAGTAACACAATATTAACTCAGAAAACTGTGATATCCCTTTTTACACGTTAACATTAGCTCGGAGACAGTAAAACAATATTAACTCCGCACACCTTGGTCTCCCATGTGACACGTTACATTAGCTTGGAGACAGTAACCATATATTAACTCAGCAAACCGTGGTCTCCAATTTGACACGTTTCATTAGCTCTGAGACAGTAACACAATATTATATCAGCAAACTGTGATATCCCATTTGACAAGATACATTAGCTCTGGAACAGTAACACAATATTAATTCAGCAAACTGTGACATCCCATTTGACACGTTACATTAGTTCGGAGACAGTGACACAATATTAATACAGCAAAAGGTTATTTCCCATTTGACACGTTACATTAGCTCTGAGACAGTAACACTATATTAACTCAGCAAACTGTGATATCCCATTTGACAAGTTACATTAGCTCTGGGACAGTAACACAATATTAATTCACCAAACTGTGACATCCCATTTGACACGTTACATTAGTTCGGAGATAGAAACACAATATCATATCAGCAAACTGTGATTGCCCATGTGACAAGTTACATTACCTCAGAGACAGTAACACTATATTAACTCAGCAAACTCGAATCTCCCATGTGACCAGTTACATTAGCTCTGAGACAGTAAAACTATATTAAATCAGCAAACTGTGATATCCCATTTGACAAGTTATATTTGCTCGGAGACAGTAACACTATATTAACTCAGCAAACTCTGATCTCCCATGACACAAGTTACATTAGCTCTGAGACAGTAACACTATATTAACTCAGCAAACTCTGATCTCCCATGTGGCAAGTTACATTAGCTCTGAGACAGAAACACTCTATTAACTCAGCAAACTGTGATATCCCATTTGACACGTTACGTTAGCTCGGAGACAGTAACACAATATTAACTCAGAAAACTGTGATATCCCTTTTTGCACGCTAACATTAGCTCGGAGACAGTAACACAATATTAACTCCGCACACCTTGGTCTCCCATGTGACACGTTACATTAGCTTGGAGACAGTAACCATATATTAACTCAGCAAACCGTGGTCTCCAATTTGACACGTTTCATTAGCTCTGAGACAGTAACACAATATTATATCAGCAAACTGTGATATCCCATTTGACAAGATACATTAGCTCTGGAACAGTAACACAATATTAATTCAGCAAACTGTGACATCCCATTTGACACGTTACATTAGTTCGGAGACAGTGACACAATATTAATTCAGCAAAAGGTTATTTCCCATTTGACACGTTACATTAGCTCTTAGACAGTAACACTATATTAACTCAGCAAACTGTGATATCCCATTTGACAAGTTACATTAGCTCTGGGACAGTAACACAATATTAATTCAGCAAACTGTGACATCCCATTTGACACGTTACATTAGTTCGGAGATAGAAACACAATATTATATCAGCAAACTGTGATTGCCCATGTGACAAGTTACATTACCTCAGAGACATTAACACTATATTAACTCAGCAAACTCGAATCTCCCATGTGACCAGTTACATTAGCTCTGAGACAGTAAAACTATATTAAATCAGCAAACTGTGATATCCCATTTGACAAGTTATATTTGCTCGGAGACAGTAACACTATATTAACTCAGCAAACTCTGATCTCCCATGACACAAGTTACATTAGCTCTGAGACAGTAACACCATATTAACTCAGCAAACTCTGATCTCCCATGTGGCAAATTACATCAGCTCTGGGACAGTAACACTATATAAACCCAGCAAACTGTGATATCCCACTTGACACTTTACATTAGCACTGAGACAGTAACACTATACTAACTCAGCAAAACTGTGATATCCCATTTGACACGATATATTCGCTAGGACATAGTAACACAATATTAACACAGCAAACCGTGATATCCCATGTGGCAAGTTACATTAGCAATGAGACAGTAACACAATATTAATTCAGCAACCGTGATATCCCATTTGACACGATACATTACCTCTGAAAGAGTAACACTATATGAATTCAGCAAATCGAGATATCCCATTTGACACAATACATTAGCTCTGAGTCAGTAACACTATATTAAGGCTGCAAACTGTGAGTGTCCATTTGAATCGTTACATTGGCTCTGAGACAGTAACACAATATTAACGCAGCAAACCTTGATATCCACTTTTGACACATTACATTATCTCGGAGACAGTCAAACAATATTAACGCAGCAAACTGTGATAACCCATTAACACGTTACATTAGCTCTGAGACAGTAACTAAATATTAACGCAGCAAACTGTGATATCCCGTTTGACACGTTTTAGTAGCTCTGAGACAGTAACACAATATTAACTCAGCAAACTGTGATATCCCATTTGAAAAGTTACATTAGCTCTGAGACAGTACCACAATATTAACGCAGCAAACTGTAATATCCCATTTGACACGTTACATTAGCTCTGAGACAGTAACACCATATTAACTCAGCAAACCGTGATCTCCCATTTGACAAGTTACTTTAGCTCTAAAACAGTTACACTATATTAACTCAGCAAACTGTGATATCTCATTTGACAAGTTACATTAGCTCTGGGACAGTAGCATAGTATTAATTCAGCAAACTGTGATATCCCATTTGACACGTTACATTTGTTCGGAGATAAATACACAATATTAAATCAGCAAACTGTGATCTCCCATTTGACACGTTAAATTAGCTCTGGGACAGGAACACAATATTAACTCAGCAACCTGTGATCTCCCATTGACAAGTTACTTAGCTCTGAGACAGTAAAACAATATTAACTCAGCAAACTGTGATCTCCCATGTGACAAGTTACATTAGCTCGGAGACAGTAACACATTATTAACGCAGCAAACTGTGATCTCCCATTTGACACGTTACAGTAGCTCTGAGACAGTAATCCAATATTAACTTAGCTAACCGTGATCTCCCATGTCACAAGTTTCATTAGCTCTGAAGCAGTAACACTATATTAACTTAGTAAACTGTGATCTCCACTGTGGCAAATTACATTAGCTCTGAGACAGTAACACAATATTAACGCAGCAAACTGTGATCTCCCATGTGACAAGTTACATTAGCTCTGAGATAGTAATCCAATATTAACTTAGCCAACCGTGATCTCCCATTTCACAAAATACATTAGCTCTGAAACAGTAACACTATATTAACTTAGTAAACTGTGATCTCCACTGTGGCAAATTACATTAGCTCTGAAACAGTAACACAATACTAACTCAGCAAACTGTGGTCTCCCATGTGACACGTTGCATTAGCTCGGATAGAGTAACACAATATTAACGCAGCAGACTGTGATATCTAATTTGACACGTTTCATTAGCTCTGATACAGTAACACAATATTCCATTTTACAAGTTACATCAACTCTGAGACAGTAACAAAATATAAACTAAGCATACCTGCGGTGTCCCATGTGACAAGATACATTACCTCTGAGGCAGTAACCCAATAGTCACTCAGCAAACCGAGTTCTCCCATGTAGCAAGTTACATTAGCTCTGAGACAGTAACACTATATTAACTCAGCATACTGTGATATCCCATTTGACACGTTACATTAGCTCGGAGATAGTAACACAATATTAACTCAGCAAACCGTGGTCTCCAATTTGACAAGTTTCATTAGCTCTGAGACAGTAACACATTATTAGCTCAGCAAACTGTGATATTCCATTTGACACGTTTCATCAGCTCTGAGACAGTAACACTATATTAACTCAGCAAACTGTGATCTCCCGTGTGTCAAGCTACATTAGCTCTAAAACAGTAACACTATATTAATTCAGCAATTTGTGATATCCCATTTGACAAGTTACATTAGCTCTGGGACAGTAACACAATATTAACTCAGCAAACTGTGATATCCCATTTGAAAAGTTACATTAGCTCTGAGACAGTACCACAATATTAACGCAGCAAACTGTAATATCCCATTTGACACGTTACATTAGCTCTGAGACAGTAACACCATATTAACTCAGCAAACCGTGATCTCCCATTTGACAAGTTACTTTAGCTCTAAAACAGTTACACTATATTAACTCAGCAAACTGTGATATCTCATTTGACAAGTTACATTAGCTCTGGGACAGTAGCATAGTATTAATTCAGCAAACTGTGATATCCCATTTGACACGTTACATTTGTTCGGAGATAGATACACAATATTAAATCAGCAAACTGTGATCTCCCATTTGACACGTTAAATTAGCTCTGGGACAGGAACACAATATTAACTCAGCAACCTGTGATCTCCCATTGACAAGTTACTTAGCTCTGAGACAGTAAAACAATATTAACTCAGCAAACTGTGATCTCCCATGTGACAAGTTACATTAGCTCGGAGACAGTAACACAATATTAAATCAGAAAACTGTGATCACCCATTTGACAAGTTACATTAGCTCGGAGACAGTAACACATTATTAACGCAGCAAACTGTGATCTCCCATTTGACACGTTACAGTAGCTCTGAGACAGTAATCCAATATTAACTTAGCTAACCGTGATCTCCCATGTCACAAGTTTCATTAGCTCTGAAGCAGTAACACTATATTAACTTAGTAAACTGTGATCTCCACTGTGGCAAATTACATTAGCTCTGAAACAGTAACACAATACTAACTCAGCAAACTGTGGTCTCCCATGTGACACGTTGCATTAGCTCGGATAGAGTAACACAATTTTAACGTAGCAGACTGTGATATCTAATTTGACACGTTTCATTAGCTCTGATACAGTAACACAATATTCCATTTTACAAGTTACATCAACTCTGAGACAGTAACAAAATATAAACTAAGCATACCTGCGGTGTCCCATGTGACAAGATACATTACCTCTGAGGCAGTAACCCAATAGTCACTCAGCAAACCGAGTTCTCCCATGTAGCAAGTTACATTAGCTCTGAGACAGTAACACTATATTAACTCAGCATACTGTGATATCCCATTTGACACGTTACATTAGCTCGGAGATAGTAACACAATATTAACTCAGCAAACCTTGGTCTCCCATGTGACACGTTACATTAGCTTGGAGACAGTAACCATTTATTAACTCAGCAAACCGTGGTCTCCAATTTGACAAGTTTCATTAGCTCTGAGACAGTAACACATTATTAGCTCAGCAAACTGTGATATTCCATTTGACACGTTTCATCAGCTCTGAGACAGTAACACTATATTAACTCAGCAAACTGTGATCTCCCGTGTGTCAAGCTACATTAGCTCTAAAACAGTAACACTATATTAACTCAGCAATTTGTGATATCCCATTTGACAAGTTACATTAGCTCTGGGACAGTAACACAATATTAATTCAGCAAACTGTGACATCCCATTTGACACGTTACATTAGTTCGGAGACAGTAACACAATATTAATTCAGCAAAATGTTATCTCCCATTTGACACGTTACATAAGCTCTGAGACAGTAACACAATATTAACTCAGAAAACTGTGATATACCATTTGACAAGTTACATTGGCTCTGAGACAGTATCATAATATTAATTCAGCAAACTGTGACATTCCATTTGACACGTTACATTAGTTCGGAGATAGAAACACAATATTAAATCAGCAAAATGTGATTGCCCATGTGATAAGTTACATTACCTCAGAGACAGTAACACTATATTAACTCAGCAAACTCGAATCACCATGTGACCAGTTAAATTAGCTCTGAGACAGTAAAACTATATTAAATCAGCAAACTGCGATATCCCATTTGACAAGTTACATTTGCTCGGAGACAGTAACACTATATTAACTCAGCAAACTCTGATCTCCCATGTGGCAAATTACATCAGCTCTGGGACAGTAACACTATATAAACTCAGCAAACTGTGATATCCCACTTGACACGTTACATTAGCACTGAGACAGTAACACTATACTAACTCAGCAAACTGTGATATCCCATTTGACACGATATATTCGCTAGGAGATAGTAACACAATATTAACACAGCAAACCGTGATCTCCCATGTGGCAAGTTACATTAGCTCTGAGACTCTAACACAATATTAATTCAGCAACCGTGATATCCCATTTGACACAATACATTAGCTCTGAGTCAGTAACACTATATTAAGGCAGCAAACTGTGATAGTCCATTTGAATCGTTACACTAGCTCTGAGACAGTAACACATTAGTAACGCAGCAAACTGTGATATCCCATTTGACACATTACATTATCTCGGAGACAGTCAAACAATATTAACGCAGCAAACTTTGATATCCCATTTAGCACGTTACATTAGCTCTGAGACAGTAACACAATATTAACGAAGCAAACTGTGATATCCCGTTTGACACGTTTCAGTAGCTCTGAGACAATAACACAATATTAACTCAGCAAACTGTGATATCCCATTTGACAAGTTACATTTGCTCTGAGACAGTTACACCATATTAACTCAGCAAACCGTGATCTCCCATGTGACAAGTTACATTAGCTCTAAAACAATAACACTATATTAACTCAGCAAACTGTGATATCCCATTTCACAAGTTACATTAGCTCTGGGACAGTAACATAATATTAATTCAGCAAACTGTGATCTCCCATGTGACACGTTGCATTAGCTCGGATACAGTAACACAATATTAACGCAGCAAACTGTGATATCTAATTTGACACGTTTCATTAGCTCTGATACATTAACACAATATTAACTCAGCAAAATATGATATTCCATTTTACAAGTTACATTAACTCTGAGACAGTAACAAAATATAAACTAAGCATACCTGCGGTCTCCCACGTGACAAAATACATTACCTCTGAGATAGTAACCCAATAGTCACTCAGCAAACCGAGGTCTCCCATGTGGCAAGTTACATTAGCTCTGAGACAGTAACACTCTATTACCTCAGCAAACAGTGATATCCCATTTGACACGTTACATTAGCTCGGAGACAGTAACACAATATTAACTCAGAAAACTGTGATATCCCATTTTACACGTTAACATTAGCTCGGAGACAGTAACACAATATTAACTCAGCAAACCTTGGTTTCCCATGTGACACGTTACATTAGCTTGGAGACAGTAACCATATATTAACTCATCAAACCGTGGTCTCCAATTTGACACGTTTCATTAGCTCTGAGACAGTAACACAATATTATATCAGCAAACTGTGATATCCCATTTGACCAGTTACATTAGCTCTGGGACAGTAACACAATATTAATTCAGCAAAATGTTATCTCCCGATTGACACGTTACATTAGCTCTGAGACAGTAACACAATATTAACGCAGCATACTGTGATATCCCGTTTGACACGTTTCAGTAGCTCTGAGACAGTAACACAATATTAACTCAGCAAACTGTGATATCCTATTTGACAAGTTACATTAGCTCCGAGACCGTACCAGAACATTAACGCAGCAAACTGTAATATCGCATTTGACACGTTACATTAGCTCTGAAACACTAACACCATATTAACTCAGCAAACCCTGATCTCCCATTTGACAAGTTACATTAGCTCTAAAACAGTAACACTATATTAACTCAGCAAACTGTGATATTCCATTTGACAAGTTACATTAGCTCTGGGACAGTAGCATAATATTAATTCAGCAAACAGTGATATCCCATTTGACACGTTACATTTGTTCGGAGATAGAAACACAGTGTTAAATCAGCAAACTGTGATCTCCCATTTGACACGTTAAATTAGCTCTGAGACAGGAACACAATATTAACTCAGATACCTGTGATCTCCCATTGACAAGTGACTTAACTCTGAGACAGTAAAACAATATTAACTCAGCAAACTGTGATCTCCCATGTGACAAGTTACATTAGCTCGGAGACAGTAACACAATATTAACTCAGCAAACTGTGATCACTCATTTGACAAGCTACATTAGCTCGGAGACAATAACACATTATTAACGCAGCAAACTGTGATCTCCTATGTGACAAGTTACAGTAGCTCTGAGACAGTAATCCAATATTAACTTAGCTAACCGTGATCTCCCATGTCACAAGTTACATTAGCTCTGAAACAGTAACACTATATTAACTTAGTAAACTGTGATCTCCACTGTGGCAAATTACATTAGCTCTGAGACAGTAACACAATACTAACTCAGCAAACTGTAATATCCCATTTGACACGTTACATTAGCTCGGAGACAGTCAAACAATATTAACGCAGCAAACTGTGATATCCCATTTAACGCATTACATTAGCTCTGAGACAGTAACACAATATTAACGCAGCAAACTGTGATATCCCATTTGACAAGTTACATTAGCTCTGAAACAGTAACACTATATTAACTTAGTAAACTATGATCTCCACTGTGGCAAATTACATTACCTCTGAGACAGTAACACAACACTAACTCAGCAAACTGTGATATCCCATTTGACACGTTACATTAGCTCGGAGACAGTCAAACAATATTAACGCAGCAAACTGTGATATCCCATTTAACACATTACATTAGCTCTGAGACAGTAACACGATATTAACGCAGCAAACTGTGATATCCCATTTGACAAGATACATTAGCTCTGAGAAATTACCACAGTATTAACGCAGCAAACTGTAATATCCCATTTGACACGTTACATTAGCTCTGAGACAGTAACACCATATTAACTGAGCAAACCGTGATCTCCCATGTGACAAGTTACATTAGCTCTGGGACAGTAACATAATATTAATTCAGCAAACTGTAATATCGCATTTAACACGTTACATTTGTTCGGAGATAGTAACACTATATTAAATCTGCAAACTGTGATCTCCCATTTGACACTTTACATTAGCTCTGTGACAGGAACACAATATTAACTCAGTAAACATTGATCTTCCATGTGAAACGTTACATTAGCTTGGAGACAGTAACCATATATTAACTCAGCAAACCGAGGTCTCCCATTTGACACGTTAGATTAGCTCTGAGACAGTAACAAAATATTAACTCAGCAAAAATTGATCTCCCATGTGACACGTTACATTAACTCTGAGAAATTACCACAATATTAACGCAGCAAACATAATATCCAATTTGAGACGTTATATTAGCTCTGAGACAGTAACACAATATTAACTCAGCAAATTGTGACATCCCATTTGACACGTTACATTAGTTCGGAGACAGTAACACAATATTAATTCAGCAAAATGTTATCTCCCATTTGACACGTTACGTTAGCTCGGAGTCAGTAACTCAATATTAATTAAGCAAGCTGTGATCAAGCATTTGACAAGTTACATTAGCTCGGAGACAGTAGCACAATATTAACGCAGCAAACTGTGATCTCCCATTTGACACGTTACATTAGCTCTGAGAAGGTAACGCAATATTAACGCAGCAAACTGTGATCTTCCATGTGACAAGTTGCATTAGCTCTGCGACGGTAACCCAATATTAACTCAGGAAACCGTGATCTCCCATGTGACACGTTACATTAGCTTGGAGACAGTAACCATTTATTAACTCAGCAAACCGTGGTCTCCAATTTGACAAGTTTCATTAGCTCTAAGACAGTAACACAATATTAACGCAGCAAACTGTGATATCTAATTTGACACGTTACATTAGCTCTGAGACAGTAGCACAATATTAACACAGCAAAATGTAATATTCCGTTTAAGAAGTTGCATCAACTCTGAGACAGTAACACAATATAAACTAAGCATACCGCGGTCTCCCACGTGACAAGTTACATTAGCTCTGAGACAGTAACACTATATTAACTCAGCAAACTGTGATATCCCATTTTACACGCTACATTAGCTCTGATACAGTAACACTATATTAACGCAGCAAACTGTGATATCCCATTAGACAAATTACATTAGCTCTGGGACAGTAACACAATATTTATTCAGCAAACTGTAATATCCCATTTGACACGTTACATTAGTTCGGAGAAAGTAACACAATATTAACTCAGCAAAATCTTATCTCGCATTTGACACTTTACATTAGCTCTGAGACATAAACACAATATTAACTCAGCAAACTGTGATTTTCCATGTGACAAGCTACATAGTTCTGAGACAATAACACAATATTAACTCAGCAAACTGTGATCTCCCATGTGACACGTTACGTTAGCTCGGAGACCGTTACACAATATTAACGCAGCAAACTGTGATCTCCCATTTGACGCGTTACATTAGCTATGAGACAGTTACCCAATATTAACTTAGCAAATCGTAATCTTCCATTTGACAAGTTACATTAGCTCTGAGACAGCAACACTATATTAACTCAGCAAACTGTGTTATCCCATTTGACACGTTACATTAGCTCTGAGACAGTAACACAATATTACCTCAGCAAAGTGTGATCTCCCAATAGACACGTTACATTAGCTCGGCGACTTTAACACAATATTAACTCAGCAAACTGTGATATCCCATTTTGCATGTTTCATTAACTCGGAGACAGTAACACAATATTAACGCAGCAAACTGTGATCTCCCATTTGACACGTTATATTAGCTCTGAGACAGTAACACAATATTAACGCAGCAAACTGTGATCTCCCATTTCAAAAGTTACATTAGTTCTGAAACATTAACACTATATTAACTTAGTAAACTGTGATCTCCACTGGGGCAAATTACATTAGCTCTGAAACAGTAACACAATACTAACTGAGCAATCTGTGATCTCCCATGTGACACGTTGGATTAGCTCGGAAACAGTAACACAATATTAACGCAGCAAACTATGATATCTAATTTGACACGTTTCATTAGCTCTGAGACAGTAACAAAATATTAACTCAGCAAAATATGATATTCCATTTTACAAATTACATCAACTCTGAGACAGTAATAAAATATAAACTAAGCATACCTGCGGTCTCCCATGTGACAAGATACATTACCTCTGAGACAGTAACCCAATAGTCACTCAGCAAACCGAGGTTTCCCATGTGGCAAGTTACATTAGCTCTGAGACAGTAACTTTATATTAACTCAGCAAACTGTGATATCCCATTTAACACGTTACATAAGCTCGCAGACACTAACGAAATATTAACTCTGAAAACTGTGATATCCCATTTTACACGTTAACATTAGCTCGGAGAAAGTAACACAATATTAACTCAGCAAACCTTGGTCTCCCATGTGACACGTTACATTAGCTTGGAGACAGTAACCATATATTATCTCAGCAAACCGTGGTCTCCAATTTGACACGTTTCATTAGATCTCAGACAGTAACACAATATTAGCTCAGCAAACTGTGATATCCCATTTGACACGTTTCATTAGCTCTGAGACAGTAATACTATATTAACTCAGCAAACTGAGATATCCCATTTGACAAGTTACATTAGCTCTGAGACAGTAACACAATATTATATCAGCAAACTGTGATATCCCATTTGACAAGTTACATTAGCTCTGGGACGGTAACACAATATTAATTCAGCAAACTGTGACATCCCATTTGACACGTTACATTAGTCCGGAGACAGTAACACATTATTAATTCAGCAAAATGTTATCTCCCATTTGACACGTTACATTATCTCTGAGACAGTAACACAATTTTAACTCAGCAAACTGTGATCTCCCATGTGACAAGTTACATAGTTCTGAGACAGTAACACAATATTAACTCAGTAAACTGTGATCTCCCATGTGACACGTTACGTTAGCTCGGAGACAGTAACACAATATTAATTCAGCAAGCTGTGATCAATCATTTGACAAACTACATTAGCTCGGAGACAGTAACACAATATTAACGCAGCAAATTATGATCTCCCATTTGACACGTTACATTAGCTCTGAGACAGTAACGCAATATTAACGCAGCAAACTGTGATCTCCCATTTGACAGGTAACATTAGCTTTGCGACAGTAACCCAATATTATCTCAGCAAACCGTGATCTCCCATTTGACAAGTTACATTAGCTCTGAGACAGTAACACTATATTAACTCAGCAAACTGTGTTATCCCATTTGACACGTTACATTAGCTCTGAGACAGTAACACAATATTAACTCAGCAAACTGTGATCTCCCAATGGACCCGTTACATTAGCTCGGTGCCTTTAACACAATATTAACTCAGCAAACTGTGATATCCCATTTTGCACGTTACATTAGCTCTGAGACAGTAACACAATATTAACTCAGCAAACTGTGATATCCCATTTGACACGTTACATTTGCTCGGTGACAGTAACACAATATCAACTCAGCAATCCGTGGTCTCCCATGTGAGCCGTTACATTAGCTCTAAGACAGTAACACAATATTAACGCAGCAAACTATGATATCTAATTTGACACGTTTCATTAGCTCTGAGACAGTAACACAATATTAACTCAGCAAAATATGATATTCCATTTTACAAGTTACATCAACTCTGAGACAGTAACACAATATAAACTAAGCATACCTGCGGTCTCCCATGTGACAAGATACATTACCTCTGAGACAGTAACCCAATAGTCACTCAGCAAACCGAGTTCTCCATTGTAGCAAGTTACATTAGCTCTGAGACAGTAACACTATATTAACTCAGCATACTGTGATATCCCATTTGACACGTTACATTAGCTCGGAGATAGTAACACAATATTAACTCAGCAAACCTTGGTCTCCCATGTGACACGTTAAATTAGCTTGGAGACAGTAACCATTTATTAACTCAGCAAACCGTGGTCTCCAATTTGACAAGTTTCATTAGCTCTCAGACAGTAACACATTATTAGCTCAGCAAACTGTGATAACCCATTTGACACGTTTCATTAGCTCTGAGACAGTAACATTATATTAACTCAGCAAACTGTGATATCCCATTTGACACGTTACATAAGCTCGGAGACAGTAACACAATATTAATTCAGCAAACTGTGATATCCCATTTGACACGTTACATTAGTTCGGAAAAAGTAACACAATATTAACTCAGCAAAATGTTATCTCGTATTTGACACGTTACATTAGCTCTGAGACAGTAACACAATATTAACTCAGCAAACTGTGATCTCCCATGTGACAAGTTACATAGTTCTGAGACAGTAACACAATATTAACTCAGTAAACTGTGATCTCGCATGTGACACGTTACGTTAGCTCGGAGACAGTAACACAATATTAACTCAGCAAGCTGTGATCACTCGTTTGACAAGTTACGTTAGCTCGGAGACAGTAACACAATATTAACGCTGCAAACTGTGATCTCCCATTTGACACGTTACATTAGCTCTGAGACAGTAATGCAATATTAACGCAGCAAACTGTGATCTCCCATCTGACAAGTTACATTAGCCATGAGACAGTAACCCAATATTAACTCAGCAAACCGCGATCTCCCATTTGACAACTTACATTAGCTCTGAGACAGTAACACTATATTAACTCAGCAAACTGTGTTATCCCATTTGACACGTTACATTAGCTCTGAGACAGTAACACAATATTATCTCATCAAACTGTGATATCCCATTTGACACTTTGCATTAGCTCGGAGAGTTTAACACAATATTAACTCAGGAAACTGTGATATCCCGTTTTACATGTTTCATTAGCTCGGAGACAGTAACACAATATTAACTCAGCAAACTGTGATATCCCATTTGACACGTTACATTAGCTCGGAGACAGTAACACAATATCAACTCAGCAATCCGTTGTCTCCCATGTGACACGTTACATTAGCTCTAAGACAGAAACACAATATTAACGCAGCAAACTGTGATATGTAATTTGACACGTTACATTAGCTCTGAGACACTAACACAATATTAACACAGCAAAATGTGATATTCCATTTTTCAAGTTGCATCAACTCTGAGACAGTAACACAATATAAACTAGCATACCGCGGTATCTCATGTGACAAGATATATTAGCTCTGAGACAGTAACCCAATATTCACTCAGCAAACCGAGGTCTCCCGTGTGAGTAGTTACATTAGCTCTGAGACAGTAACACTATATTAACTCAGCAAACTGTGATATCCCATTTGACATGTTACATTAGCTCTGAGACAGTAACACAATATTAACTCAGCAAACATTGATCTCCCATGTGACACGTTACATTAGCTCGGAGACAGTAACACAATATTAACTCAGCAAACTGTGATATCCCATTTTACATGTTACATGAGCTCGGAGACAGTAGCACTATATTAACTCAGCAAACCGTGGTCTCCCATGTGACACGTTACATTAGCTCAGAGACAGTTACACTATATTATTTCAGCAAACTGTGATATCCCATTTGACACGTTACATTAGCTCTGAGACAGAAACACAATATTAACTCAGCAAACCACTCTCTCCCATGTGACACGTTACATTAGCTCGGAGACAGTAACACTATATTAACGCAGCAAACTGTGATATCTCATTTGACACATTACATTAATTCTGAGACAGTAACACATTATTAATTCAGCAATCTGAGATATCCCGTTTCACACGTTACATTAGCTCGGAGACAGTAACACAATATTAACTCATCAAACAGTGATATCCCATTTGACAAGTTACATTAGCTCTGAAACTGTAACACAATATTAACGCAGCAAACTGTGATCTCCCATTTGACACGTTACATTAGCTCGGAGACAGTAACACAATATTAACTCAGCAAACTGTGTTCTCCCATTTGACACGTTACATTAGCTCTGAGACAGTAAAACAATATTAAGACAGCAAACTGTGATACCGCATTTGACACGTTACATTAACTCTGAGACAGTAACACTATATTAACTTGCCCCCTTCTAACAATGAGTCAGTAGCACATGATGATTCACATTCCTATCTAGTGATGATAGATTTCACAGTCCAAGGTGCATCTTTAAGAGCTTCTTGTTCATGAGCAATATCTTGTGTTTACAATTTAAAAAAATGGATTGATGATGTTCGTTTTTCATTATGGCTTCACGGGTGATCAGCCGTGTCAGGTATATAAAATCCAAGCTTTCGACCGTTGCACACTACATGGTCTTCATCAGGGACTGCATAGAGCTGTTTTTTTTTTTTTTTTTTTTTTTTGAGAAAACAGGAATAAAGGTTATAGGGATAACAGGCATATAGGTTATTTGGGAAGGAAATAAGGAAAGGGAAGAGAAAGGATTTAATACTGTGGTGTCTCTATTTAATGGGGCATCAGTGGTGTCATGGGGCCCGGTACCGCTGAAGAAAACCGAGTGATTGTGGGTGATTGTATTGTGAAGCATGGGGTGTAGGAGCAAATGACATGGCGCAATGCCCTGACGTCGACCTACAAAAGTTGAGGTGCATAGATAAACCAGAGGGGCATGTTAGTTTGGCGATGGAGCTCTTCCCAGGCGAGTTCTGGGTGATGTACCCATAGCTCCAAAGCTTAGTGTGTTTGGACGATGATGTATGGCTGATGTGATTTGCTGTGTCATATCTTGTAGTCTAATTGTCAGTCCTCGAGTCTGTTGTTGAAGCAGCTCGTCGAGTTGCTTGTGTACCATGTAGATTCGCGAGTTATTCATGTAGTCTACCACCTTCTCGAGGCTCCTGTTAAAGTGGTCTCGCAAGGCGGCGTTTTCCCGGTGTACTTCCTGAGGTGTAGACTGAAGGTTGCGGGCGGTTGCCTGAAGCTCCGCCAGAGAGCGGGTCAATGCTTCCTCCCACGTGGCGATGCGTTCGGATATGGTGTTGACTGCAAGACGGAGATTTTGGAGTTCGGCCCTGCCGTCGCTGTTGTGCCTTCGGGCATACAGCCGACTCCTGCTCCTCGTCGCCGCGGTGCCACTGCTGTGGCTCCGCCAGCAGCACCGCTGAGTGCACTGAGCACAATCTACGCCGTCGCCGCCGGTTCTGTGTCACCTGCCGTGGCACAGGACATATCACAGGGCAAGCGCAGTGCCCTCTCTACCCAAGGAGCAGCGCTTCTTCACCACCTCTTGCGCGCCGCACCACTCCACCGTAGACATCAACCACCGAAGCCTCACCACCTGCACTCTCAACAGACGCAGCGACGCGAGAAGCCATTCAGGACCTCCACGCGGAGATCCTGAACGTCGGCGCTCGACTAGCTGCCCTGGAAGAGACATGCAGCCTCCTCACACAGAAGCTGCAGGAATTGCAAGCTTCTAACGCCGCAGCAGCCACCAGCCAGCAGACTACAGCCGCCGAACTGTCCACCAGGATCCACGCCCTCATGCAGCCTCTGAGGCAGGTTCTCCTGCAGCAAGCTGCATACTCTGCTGAGCTGTTCCAATCAAAACGTCAGCAACCCAACACTGCTCCTCCTCCTGTACAGGCTGAGGGGCACGCACGGTTCGGGGATACTCGGCCACCAACACAGTGGAAGACTACTGGGAGCTTCGCGGAGCAATTCCGAAGCAGGTATAATCCGTAATGTCTACGTCCTATTCTCTCCTCAATTTCTACCTTTTATTTCCTTTCCAATAACACCTCCATTCTCTAGGCTGCAGTCAGGTTTCATGGCTGTCAGCCTAGAAATAACATTTCACCCGCTCCCGCACAACGTGCGGCAGCTTCCTATCTTTCGTCTACTAACGCGGGGGCATTAGCGGGACCGCGCAAAGCCACGAGATTCTCAACAAACTACTTTTATAACGTGGAGGGTTTTTTAGTGGGTATGCCGCATGAGGAAGCAGAGAGTCCCACATATCCTCCCTGTCATTGCACTTCGGCTGGGGGTTGAATGCGTAATGCATTTTTCCCCCCCCACGGTAAAAAAAAAAAAAAAAATCCAGTCGACCAGCGCAGAAGAACATGGGGAAGAAGAAGCGACAACATGAGACTTCCACACCGAACGCTGAAGCCGGGTGGCAGCCGGCCATACCAGCTGAGAGTACTGCCAACCAGCCGCCTCCAGCCGCCACAGAATGCCGGCAGATGCAACCGCACCTGCCGGCGAGCACTCCTGCCACCTCCGCTGAAGCCTGGCAACTGCGCCCGCTTGTGCCGGCCTCTACTCCTGCCACCACACCATCACCAGAGCTACCAGCTATCACCGCTGTACCTTCAATCGCAGCACCGACGCCTACAGAGACTTTGCCGCCACCGCTGCTACTCCTAGATAAGTACAGCGCGATCATCCGAGGTGTACCTCGTGACCTCTCTACAAGGCTCATCACCGCCGAAGCACGCCAGCGATGGCCCTCAGTATTGAGGGCCAACAGGATTATGTCCGCCAGGGGGATGTCCCCTCTGGTTCGGATTGTGTTCCCCGTGGCCGGGGACCTCAATGCTGCCTTGCGCGAGGGCCTGCCCATGTTTGGGCGGCGCCTTAGCATCAAGGCAAGCAGAGAGCCCCGACCCTCACCATGCTGCTGCGCATTCGGCCACACAGCTGTCACCTGCGCCGAGCCCCCACGGTGCCACTACTGTGGGGCACCAAAAATGACAGCCGAATGCGCGGAACACGATCTAAGGACCCGACGCCCGTACTGCGCCACCTGTGGTGGCCTTGGCCACTTCACAGGACAGGCGCAGTGCCCTTACTATCCTCGCAGCCGCCACCTACAACACCAGACACCAGCCTCCGCTGCTAGACCAATTGACGCAACTGCGAGGACCACAACAAACAGCACCTCCACACAGACTGAAACCATCAGCAGTGTTCACCACCAGCCTGTCGCCACTACCACTCCATAGGCACCAGCTCCAGCAGCGCCTTCCGCCAGCACCGTGACGGATGCCGTGCAGGTCCTACACATCAGCGCCCGGCTGACTCTGCTGGAGGAAGCGCTGACAGCCATCACCAACACACACTCCACCACCGCAAGAAAACTACGCGACTTGGAGGCCGGAATCCGGGACTTAAAAACCTCAGCCGCCACCGAGAACACACTTTTGCACACCACCTCTGCAATCCATATATATACCCTGGAGGAAGGCCTCAGCCGACTGACATTATAACAATCTGACCGACCGACATTCCACACAGACACAGACGTAACATCCGACACATCGTCCACGGCTGAAACCACACCACTGACAGACACACCTCCGCCTTCTACATCGACCACTCACACCCAGGAGCGTCCGAAGAAAGCGCAAATTGGACTTTTACGACACTTATGTTGCAGCCAACATCGACGACTACAAAAACCATCCCGTGACATACTGACACCTGACTGACCGACCATTCACAGCAAACAAGCCAAGCACCCTACAATCCATTACGCCTTACAACTTCATGAGAGCTACTTCAGAAACTAATGCAGCCACCCGTCCTGCAAAAAAATAAAGTATTACCCTTTACTCCTACCTCACTCCGCCTCCTACTTCTTACGTGCTATTACCCAGGGCCTTCGGGCCATGGGTAATGCCTAGCTATCCTTCCTCTGCCCGCTCCCGGATATCGTCCGGCAGTAACGCAGACTGCCCTGATTAACGGAGGTGCATAAGCGGTACTCCATCATTTTTTTTTCCTTCTATTTTCATCTCCCCAATTTCACCTCAACTATTGTCCTTACTTTCACCAAGCTCTCCCCCTGAGGAAATAACTCAGGATCTTTCTCCCTTCCAACTCTCTTTCTGTGTCCCTCTTTCAAAAAAAAAATCAGGTGTATATAATGTCCGGCGTCCAAGTTGCGCTGACTTGAAGTCCAGAATCTCTATTGTAACTGCAAGGGTGTAACTTGATTTCGATGGCTTCTTTGATGAGTCTGTCATAATACTTATTCGTTTGATGTGGGACTGAGATGTCATTGAAATTAATTTTATGTACCTTCTCTATGCAATGTTGGGCTACTGCCGACTTTTCCGGTTCAAGCAGTTTAATATTGCGTTGATGTTCTTTGCACCTTTCTTCTATGGTGCGTGCAGTTCGCTTTGTCTTATAAATATGCACTAATTTTTAGGCAGAATTAGTAATCAAATACGTAACTATAAATCAAATTAATAGGTTATTACAACAATATTAGTGTTAAACCCCCCTTCTTTGTTTTTCAAATGCAACCCGTTTATTTCAATTTATTAACATAAATGGAATCAAATATCACCAAACTGCAACAAATAACAAGTTTTTGTTCTTGTCTGTGTTGCAATAAATCTTTTTGTCTACATTGGATATCGCCAGGCAAAACATTGAAGACACTTCGTAACACTCATCTTTTGTTTTCTAACAAAAGTGATTTTACTACATCAATTTGTTTCCGTAACTATAATAGCCTAGCTATTCAAAAATGGCACAAAGTTATTTGTAAGAGTCAATTCTGAATTAGCTCTGCTTATTTTAAAGGCATTTAGTTTATTAAATGCTTCCATTATTTAAATTACCATTCCTTGATTTAATTATAAACTAATTATTAGGGCTGTAATAATACTCCGTTTCCTTTGCCATAAAGGACTACCATTTAGAAAGCTTGTATCTGTAACTTGCATACTGACCGACCATATTTGGCTCTCAGCTGATCTTCAGGTTTTCCTCTACACTGAAATTCTAATAATGGACCTGCTACAAATTTTCTTTTCCGTAACAAGTGTTGCCTCCATATTAGCAATTTCGAAACACTTGTCTTACAAATTTTGCGGAGGAATTGGAAGAAAAATAAATTAACAATTCCATGAAGATAGTTTGCAAAATAAATACTTAATTAAAGAAGGTAGATAATGTGAGTTTACGGCAAAGAGAACTGTTGTATTAGCTTTGTTGTTGCTCCGTCAGGGCGACTACCCTCACCATTAAATACCTTGCTAACAAGCAGCTGATATTACCACCTCAGGGGATGTAATACCAGCATTTCAAATACATGTTTCAAAAAATGAGTATCTTAATGGTATCTACGAATAGCAAAACTTAAAAACGTAAAGTTCGTGAAATATCAATACAAAGTCCTTCATCCAAGAATAGAACTCGACGATTTTCAAGAAAATCCCCCCCCCAAAACGACCTTTACATGGAATATTTTTCGAAAATGATTTTGTCAAAACAGCTCTAACGATTTTTATTAAAATTCCATATTATGTTTAAGATATTTTATGGCAAATGAAACGTATATCTTTAATTTCTAATAATAGCCTCTTCAGCTTAAATGCCTTTTCACTGATAAACCGTAAGAGATGAGAAAAAATGTTATATACAAAATACAAGTTTATTTCTTTATAAAACACAAAATTTAGGTGAAATACATTTTTAGAGTTGACCATTTTCGAGATATGCCTTGTTAATGTCCCATAACTAACATTTTTCTCAAATGAGGAGAGGCTCCTAGTCTAAATTGCAACATTATAATACCAGTCTGTATACATCAACCGCACACGTCCACGTGCTTTTGTAATACACAGAAAATAAAAGGTCAAGGATATTCAAATATAGCAACTTAAGATATATTCTGTCAATAAAGTACCAGGAATTTATCATTTAAAAATCCTGTTTGAAAGGAGATTCGAAATTATTGTTGTTGCTAAGTTGGTACAACTTTCCTCTATACCCACGAGGAGTTTGATCATCTGTCATCTAGTTTGCTTACAGTACGCCATTTTGTTAGTTCATCTCAAAGGTGATTTGCGATTTTACGATGGATACAAATATTGAACTAAGAATCTGTCTCAAATTTTGCATTGCAAATGGTATTTCGTGTGCCGAATCGCTGAAAATGTTACAGAGGGCTTACGGTGAATCGGCTTTATCAAAAACACGTGCATATGAGAGGTACAGTGCATTCAAAAGTGGTCCAGATGTGGTGGAAGATTTGCCTCGCTCTAGTCGGCCATCAACGGTGTCAACTGAACTGAACACCGCTAAACTGAAGAAAATGGTGTCTGAAAATCGTCATTTAGGTCTGAGAGAGATTGCCGCTGAACTTTCTGTGCCTCACGAATCGATTCGTACCATTTTAAACGATTGTTTGTGCATGAGACGCGTTGCAGCTCGGTTGGTTCCGAAAGACTTGCATTTTCTACTAAAACTCAATCGCGTAAGGAATGCTGAAGACATGCTAGAACGAGCCCGTTCCAACCCCACATGCATGAAAACCATTGTAACTGGTGATGAGACGTGAGTTTACGATTTTGACACTCAAACCAGTCAACAAGCTTCCGAATGGCGCCTTCCAACTGAACCGAAGCCTAAAAGAGCACGTCAAACTTGATCAAAACTGAAGGTCATGTTGACGGTTTTTTTCGTTTATCGCAGTGTCGTGCACTCAGAGTTCTTGCCAGAAGGTCACATGGTAAATAAGGACTATTATCTGAGCTTTATGTGGCGTTTGAGAGAACAAATACGGCGAAATAGGTCACATTTGTGGAACGACAACTCATGGGTTCTGCAGCACGATAACGCACCAATTCACAAGGCTATTATTGTGAACGAATTTCTAGCCAAAAACTCAACAAATTTCATCGAACAACCACCGTATTCACCTGATCTGACTCCTGCTGATGTCTTTCTCTTTCCAAAACTCAAGTTAGCACTTCGAGGCACCCGTTTTCAGTCGATAGAAGGCATAAAGGAAAATTCGCCGCGACAATGACATCGATTCCAAAAAGTGCCTACAAAAAATGTTTTGATGATTGGATTATTCGTTGGGATAAATGTATAATTTCAGAAAGGGCCTACATTGAAGGCGATAAAATAATATTAGATGAATAATTAATTTTTTGTGTTTTATTGGCAAATTCCGGAACTTTCTTAACACAGTATATACAATACTAAGACCACAACAAAATAATGACTGAAAGCTATGACTTAAAATGTAGGTAACACATTATAATCACCTATGTTTAGTCCTTAAGTAGAAATTTACCAATCCCGTCCGCGTCTTCCACGCCTGCCGGTAGTGCCCAGCATGCTTCTAATTCTACATTTGCGGTGGTAAAGAATCGCGGTAAATACTTTTCCCTCCATTCTTCCGTTCCCCTACTTCTTGCCAAAATATGTGCCCACAACTCGTCCTTCTCACAAATGGGGCAGATTCTTATGCCATTCTCGTCAGCACTTTTTATCATCCGCCACGCTTCTAGTCTAATCCTCGCGAGCCCCTCTCTAATCAGTTTGATACCTGTTTTGATGAATTGCCCTTACCCCACTCCGATTTTAGGCCAGGCTGTGCTTATGAAACCTTCTCGATTAATCGCGCAATTATTTCTTGTCTGTCGATATCATAGAGGCGGATCTTAATTTTTCTCCAAATTCTCTGTCTGTTTGCCTGCCCCGCCACCCAAATGTATCCCATCCCATAGTTTCCGAACCCTTCTTAAATTTGATGCCCACGTTGAATTACCTTCCATTCTCGACTGTTCAAGGTAGCAGACTGCCCTAATTAGAAATTGGTTTCCCTGAACGATTCTCATTCAACATTTAACTGCTCTGATTTTGCACTCTATCGTTTTACTACCCGAATTCCCTCATCATTCCACAGTTGGCCGTACCCCTCTCTACTCCCAGAATTTCTTTCAAAAATTGGGTCCTCACCTGGTTCAATACCCTGTTTGTTCCCACCCCCATATTTCTCCTGCATATGTCATCGTGGATCTAACTGTCGCTCCGTATACAGTTTCCATTAAGATTACAGGTATATTCGGAATTCTGCAGCATATCCGGAGAGCTTCCACGGCTTTCACCCTTGCCTTGTGTTTCGTGGTGTCAATGTGCTTTGTCCATTTTCCGTTCATTGTAAATGTGAGTTCTAAGTACACAAAGGTTTGACATTGTCCAGTATCTGTGCTGCATATGTCCAAGTCTCCTCCTTGCTATAAACCGAACCATTTTTGAAAGTTATTGCCTTAGTCTTATTCACATTAACTGTAAGCAGCCATTCATCGCAATAATTCTTAAAGTTTGCCCAGTCCTCATTGCAATCCGTTAACTGTCGTTCAGCACCACACTAGGTCATCCGCGTATAAAAGTGCTGAGATTTGCAAATCTGCCACTACTGTTGCTTCGATACTGCTAGCATTGCGTTGGTATTATCATTCACGAAGAGATTAAATAGTAAGGGAGATAAAATACAGCCCTGCCTCACGCCCCTAAAGCTCTCCGACACACTGTTTCTGTCGTACTTTATACAGAATTCGACTTTTAGATAGACTGCCTGCAATGCTCTAATCATTTTACTTGCTAAGCCATTTCTGTGTAGTATATGCCGTAAAACATTATACGATTTCTAGAGCCAAATGCCTTCATAAAGTCAAGAAATGTACAATAAGCTTTCCCCGCTTAACTAATATTTGTTTTGCCTTAAAGTGTCTAAAATAAAAGCGGCGTCTATGGTTTTGTATCCTTCTCTGAAACCCATTTGAAATTTTGAGAGTTTGACAAATTTAGATTCCGAATCCTTTATCCGGTTATATAGTATAACTCTGCAATAGATTTTCTCTATAATTCGCAACAGAGTAGCCCCCCTATAGTTACCGGATTCCCTATAGCTCCCTTCCCTTTATAAATTGGATGGGTAAGGTAATTACCCTCAAGAAATAATATGTTACATATTTGGAGCATACTCCTACCAAACTCTTTAACATTGACTGCGGCTTTAAAAACTTCTGGAGGCAACCCGTCCAACCCTGGAGCTTGCAATCCTTTCGGCTCTTCAGCGCCTGTGCTATTTCCCTTGTTGAAATGTCCTCGTCCAGTATTGGGATCTCCAGATTTCCCAAAATTTGTACTTCCCTTGTTATAACAACTCCAACCCCTTCTTCTTCCCCAAATATTTCTTTAAAATGCATTGCCCATTTTGTGAGAGAAATTTCGTTGGGCCCCTGACGGTTGCCTTTTAAATTCCTTACAACTTGCCATATCTCAGCGTTATCCCACCGTGTTAAAACGTTAGTAATTTTCTGAGTTATTTTGTCTTGCCACATAGTTCACGTTTCCCGTATGAGCTATTTATAGTCGTTTGGATTTCTGGTGAAAATTCACCTAATGTCTACCCTCCCCTCCCTTCTGAATTTTTGCACAGCCTCCTCAAATCTGCATTGCTAGTCATACCAACAGTTGAAAGTTTTCTCTTACCACGTATTCCGGCTTTCGTTGCCACCGCAGCCGATGCTATTATGTCTGTTAGTTCCTCCGCTGTTTCTGCGTTCTTTACCCTTAAACACCTTTGCAGATTATGAACGAAAACTTCTGTTTCTACCAGTTTCCACAAAAATTTACTCATCAATATCCCTTCCTCCCCCTTGCCTCTGCGTGTAATTGTTCCTCAAAGGCCTTCGCAACCGGACACTCATACGACTCGATACGATCCCCCACTCCCCACCCAAACATTTCTAATTCTGCCTATTAATCCCTGATTTATCAAAATAAATTTGATTACACTACCGCCATTTCATTTATGAAAGTGAGTTCCCCCTCTCGATCCACACCTTACTTCCCATTCATTATTTCTAGAGAGAAAGCATCACGGAAAGCAAATAATTACATTCCCTCCCCATTAATAAAGCGATCCTTGGTCTTTTGCTGACCTCCGTGGAGATCCTCCCCTCCTCCACGACCTCCTGTTACAGAAGCATTCTCCCCTCCTCGCATTAAAATCTCCTAAGAGAATAAATTCAGAACTCGAAAAATATTCCTGTAACTGCACCAAAATTTCGGTTAAGTCGCTGAAAAAAAATCTATTTGCATACTTGGACGTTGCTGGCTGCTGTGTAATCTTATAGTTATTATATGTGCTCCCTCCCTCCTGTGCCAAAGATACAACAATCAGCCCTTCCAAACTGATTTCTAATTTAATTATCTCAGCTTTCAACTCAGAGTTGAATGAAACTCATACCCCTTTGGCCACCTTCCCCTTGTCACTAAAACTATATAAGTTAGCAAGTGTAACATTTTCACAATTTCTTAGCCAAGTTTCTGTCAAACATACAATGTCAAAATTAATAAGGAAAAACAAGAAATTCTCACCTCCCAACCTTTTTCTGCAGTCTTTGATGTTCCTCAGAGAAGGAGTTGAGTCCTATTGTGTTCCCGGCTGCTGTCCCTTCTGATGAAGCCTCTTCTCTCCCTTTCACTTGATGCACCTGTTGCTGCTCCATACGCTCCAACTCCTGACGGCTCCAGACTCGCCCGTTAATGATGAGCAGCATGGCAGCCTTGCTTCCTGGCCTTCTTACGCGCCTACTATAGACTCATGCTCGTCTCACGTAAATAACGAGCATCTGGGCCAGCTTACAGATATTGCCACGTCGACCTACTCGATGAGGCCTCTCCACACCAAACTCGCGGAGTTTGTGAGATAATATTTTGCACTACTTCCTCCGTCATCTCTCCTGCTTCTTCAGTCACAAAATATAGCTAGGTAGTCCACTGCCACTTCAAGCGCACGCATCGGAACTGATACTTCTCCAACGAACATTCCAGCGATTTTAGGTTGCACTTCTCAAATTCAAAACGCATTTCATCCCGGACTGTTCAATAAGTTCCCGCAAGCTCTCCATTGTCGAACTTCTCTCAAGTAGCTACAAGCAAGACACAAAACAGAGCGTACTCTTTCACGGTCGGACTGCCAACATTATAATAGCATTTAACTATCACTTTAGCTTACTTCTCTTGTTCCTGCAGGTAGAGTGATGCCCGTGCAGTCAGAGTGCCATAAAGGACATTGCCAAGACAACTTCCTTAAATTCACTTACCATTTCCGTGAATTCGACATTACACTTAGTAGCATTAGGTCATTTTAGACAGCATTTGTTTTGATCCAGCAAGCCGCTGAACATAGAACTTGTCAAGGCATATACATGTGTACGTATATTTATATACTACAAAACAAAATAAATAAACCTCTGGTTCTAAAAGTACGGGTTAGACATATAATCAAACCATTTGGCTTTTGTCACTGTACTGTACTTAATGTGATCCATAAAATCATATGTGCTTCCTCATTTACATGCACATATAAACAAAGAGTATCAAAAGTCACTGTTAAATGTATAAATAAGTATCAGTTCATTATGGAACACTGATGAAACGTCAGATGATAGTTTTCTAATTATCGACATAATAGACATCACTAATAACTAAAATATGATTATCGTATTATGTACGCTCCTGAGTGCATATATATCACAATCTACGATACATATTTACAAATATGTTGTATTTACAATGCAAAAATGCACAAATTTAAATTATGTATTAATTAAATATACAACAGTGCAAAACATCATTGGATCTGGCCTTTTGTGGTTGTTAAATACTAAAAAATGCATCTGATTCATGCATGCGTGTTTAATATACAGCAGTTTAATATGTGTATAAAGCACACACTTGTACCCACTCACACACACACACACATACACAGTAGTATGCACAAAAACGCAATACTTTATAATACGTATAAAACATTAATCATTAAGGTATTGTCAGACAGATGTCACTTAAATATTTATCTACAAAATAACATTATTTATTACATAGGTACTCCTTAAGGGAGGCCTGAAATTGCTAACTTTTTCCTTGAGATTACTGAGGAGAGCATTAAATATCTTGATTGTTTTGTAATATATCATTGGGATTATGAATATATCCCTTTTGTTTAGTATTAATGTTATGTATTTCCATGTTTGTTATAAAACTATGCCAATTAACTGCATAGAATTTTAAAATGGATAATATATAAACGCAAGGTAAGGTGAGTATGGCCAATTTTTGAAATAGTTCTTTGCATGACTGTTTACTGTAAGCATTACAGATTATTCATATAGCCTCTTCTGTATCCGGGATATGCATTTACTATCCACTAAATTACCCCAGAATATTATTCCATACTCAATAATAGAGTTAGATAGGCAAAATATACCAATTTAAGTGTATCAATTGAGTGAAATTTAACCAGTGCACGGAGAGCATAACATGCTGAGCTAAGTTTAGGTGCGATGTAGCTAATATGTGACTTCCAGTTCAAATGCATATCTACCTGAAAGTCAATAACTTTGACTTCATTTAGCTGTTCTAACAATGTATCATTAATTCCTATTTCTAGTGTTTGTGGTAAACGAGTAGTTACACATTCAATTGATTTTGTATTTTCAAGGTTTACTTAGAGGTTGTTTGCTTTAAACCAACTTGAGGTACAATTTAGAACATAGTTTAATTTCACTACACAGCCATTGACATCTTTACTTGTAACTAGAACACTAGTGTCATCTGCGAATAAATGAACATCTAGCTAACTGCCTGTCTATTTAATCTAATCTATATAGCTATCTATCTATTTAATCTAACCTAATATATCTAGCTGCCTGTCTTTTAATGTAAGCTATCTAGCCGTATATCTATTTAATCTAATCTATCTAGCTGCCTATTTATTTAATCTAACCTATCTAGCCTTCTTTCTATTTAATCTACCCTAATCTATCTAGCCGTCTATCTATTTACTCTAACCTATTTAGCTATCTGTCTATCTATTTAATTATTTAATCTAACCTAATATATCTATTTATTTAATCTAATCTATATAGTTGTCTATCTATTTAATTTAATCTATATAGCTGACTGTCTATATGCTTAATCTAAACTATACTATCTAGATGTCTGTCTATTTAATCTAAGCTAATGTGTTTAGCGGTCCATCTACATAGCCTATCTCGTTGTTTATCTATTTAATCTGAATTACGCTATTTAGCGGTTGTGTAACTATTTAACCTAATTTAATCTAAACTCTCTATTCACTTCATTTCATACAAAATACATACTTGCCCGTAGATCCAAGACTAAAGTTTATGTGGAAAAAATCGCATGAGTCCTCATATCGTTTTCTTTATCTGTGCTATAAAAACTTTCCTTGTGAAAGCTTATTTTTATATACGTAATGCTAATCAGGATAAACATTGCCAGAATTTGTCGTTTTAGAAACGGAAATAACGGAATACGCTAGGCTAAAACAATAGTCGAATCTTTTAAAATTGGGTCACTAAGCGTAAGAATTGAAATTATTTTCTTTTCGCTTGGCAGGAGTACACAAACGAGAGACGAAAAGAAATATGTCTCCGTTTGAGATAAGTTTAAGTTCCTTAAAATAACTGGGAATACCTTGAAACCGGTTAACTCTATTAAATGGTGTGTTTTAATGAGATCTACATTTTTGTGTAATAAGTTTTTTTGTATATCCCTTACAGTTTGCCAGTTGTACATAAGTCATCCAAAATGAAGAGGTCTTTGGAGGCTGTTGCCAGAAAATCAAGATATATATTTTATTTGTCATTAAAATATTTAACATGCAACATTTTAATAAAAAGTGTTGCAGCAATTGTTTAGAAAATCAAAAATTTAGAAAAATTTTCAACGTAAAGGTTAGTTGGGGTGGGGTGATTTTCTTGAAAATCTACATGTCGCATTCTTGGAAGATACTGAACTCAAATACTAAGTTTGAAGTTAAGCGCCTTTTTGTTTTGGAGCTATGCTGCCCACAAACACACACACACACACACACACACGCACACGGACATGTTTCTAAAACTTCTTTTCTGGATTCAGGGGGACTTAAATCATGTATTTCCGGTGAATTCTCGATATCGAATGTTTGGGTGCAATGCAATACCTTTTCTATCCACTATGTACAAAGTGGATTCAGTTAACAACCGGATAGTTGTAAAAAAAATACATAACTTGGACAAAGCGTGTATCTCTATATTATGTCTTAATGGTGACCGAGAGCTATTATCGGCACATCTGCCTCGCGAACGGAATGCTGGTGTTCAGTGAAGTGCACCAATGTGGAGCAGCGAGTGTCATTACACTTTGTCAGCAGAAAGCTTGAAACCAATCGAAATTTACCATCGGATAGCAGTGCAATACGGTGAACGTTGTTTGAGTTGAACACAAGTGTATGAGTGGGCAGATAATCTCAAACGAGTACGAACTGAAACAAGTGCTGGTAAGGTCATGTTGGTACAATAAGGGAACATTACATGTCGAAAGGTCAAGACGTACGTAAACCTTGTGTGTCAAAATTTGGAACAAAAATTTTGAGGAAGCGGCGTGAACTGGTGTACTGTTACTGCATGACACACACTGCTAGAGTCACGTTACTTACCATTCAAGACCTGAAATACTCTACAGATTAGCACAGTTTATATCCCACAGAAAGAAGCTCTTAGTGACCCAAGTCTAGGCGGCAGTAAATAACTGGTTACCATACGTCCTCAAGAATTCTCTGGATCTGGCAGCTTCAGATTATCGCAGTTTCGAACCCATAGAAAGAAGCTGTAGGTGGCAGTAAAACCTGGTTAAATACACCCTCAAGAATTCTCTGGATCTAGCAGCTTCAGATTATCGCAGTTTTGAACCCATGGAAAGAAGCTCTAGGTGGCAGTAAATACCTGGTTAAATACACCCTCAAGAATTCTCTGGATATGGCACCTTCAGATTATCACAGTTTTGAACCCATAGAAAGAAGCTCTAGGTGGCAGTAAATACCTGGTTAAACACAGCCCAAGAATTCTCTGGATCTGGCACCTTCAGATTATCTCAGTTCTGAACCCACAGAAAGAAGCTCTAGGTGGCAGTAAATACCTGGTTAAACATAGCCCAAGAATTCTCTGGATCTGACACCTTCAGATTATCACAGTTTTGAACCCATAGAAAGAAGCTCTAGGTGGCAGTAAATACCTGGTTAAACACAGCCCAAGAATTCTCTGGATCTGGCACCTTCAGATTATCTCAGTTCTGAACCCACAGAAAGAAGCTCTAGGCGGCAGTAAATACCTGGTTAAACACACCCTCAAGAATTCTATTGATCTGGCACCTTCAGATTATCACAGTTTTGAACCCACAGAAAAAAGCTCTAGGCGGCAGTAAATACCTGGTTAAACACAGCCCAAGAATTCTCTTGATCTGGCACCTTCAGATTATCACAGTTTTGAACCCACAGAAAGAAGCTGTAAGTGGCAGTAAATACCTGGTTAAACACAGCCCAAGAATTCTCTGGATCTGGCACCTTCAGATTATCTCAGTTCTGAACCCACAGAAAGAAGCTCTAGGCGGCAGTAAATACCTGGTTAAACACACCCTCAAGAATTCTATTGATCTGGCACCTTCAGATTATCACAGTTTTGAACCCACAGAAAAAAGCTCTAGGCGGCAGTAAATACCTGGTTAAACACAGCCCAAGAATTCTCTTGATCTGGCACCTTCAGATTATCACAGTTTTGAACCCACAGAAAGAAGCTGTAAGTGGCAGTAAATACCTGGTTAAACACAGCCCAAGAATTCTCTGGATCTGGCAGAGTATCATTGTTTTTAACCCACAGAAAGAAGCTCCTGGTGGTCCAAGTCTAGGAGGCAGTAAATACCTGGTTATGCGCACACCCTCAAGAAAAGGTAATTGGAAAAAGGTCCGTGTGTGCATGTGTGTATGCGTGTGTGTATCTGTAGACAGCATAGCCTCAAAAACGAAAAGACCGTTAAACACTAAACTTGGTATTTAAGTACTCTGGACATTTGATCTCTTTCCCTGATTGTAACAGGTATGTCTGAGTATCTCAGTTGTCATAGACGCTGAACTTTTGATCTCTTTCCCAGATTATATCATGTAGATCTGGGTGCCTCAGTTGTTCTAGATGCTCAACTTCTGATCACTTTCCCTGATTATATCATGCAGGTCTAGTTATATCAGACGCTGGAATTTTGAACCCCTTTTGATCCCTTTCCCTGACTGTATCATGTAGTTCTAGGTATCTCAGTTTTCCTCTAGACGCTGGAATTTGGATCTTTTTCCCTGACTCTATTATGTAGGTCTCGGTGCCTCAGTTGTCCCAGACGCTGGATTTGTTATCTCTTTACCTGATCGTATCATGTTGGTCTGGGTATTTCAGTTGTCCTAGACGCTGGACATTTGGTCCCTTTCCCTGATTGTATCATGTAGGTGGATATCTCAGTTGTCCTAGATGCTGAACTTTTTATCACTTTCCCTGACTGCATATTGTAAGGTTGGGTGTCTGAGTTTTCCTAGACGCTGAACTTTTGATCACTTTCCCATACTCTATCATGTAGGTCTGGGTGCCTCAATTGTCCTAGACGTTGGACATTTGATTCCTTTCCCTGATTGTATCATGTACGTCTGGGTGCCTCAGTTGTCCTAGAAACTGGACATTTGATCCCCTTCCGTGATTATATCATGTAGGTCTGGGTATCTCAGCTGTCCTAGACGCTGCACTTTTGATCACTTTTCCTTACTCTATCATGTAGAGCTGGGTGTCTCAGTTGTCCTAGACGCTGGACTTTTGATCACTTTCCCTTACTCTATCATGTAGGTCTGGGTGCCTCAGTTGTCCTAGACGCTGCACTTTTGATCACTTTCCCTTACTCTATCATGTAGGTCTGGGTATCTCAGCTGTCCTAGACGCTGCACTTTTGATCACTTTCCCTTACTCTATCATGTAGGTCTGGGTGCCTCAGTTGTCCTAGACGCTGACTTTTGATCACTTTCCCTGACTACATCATGTAGGTCTGGGTGCCTCAGTTGTCCTGGACGCTGGACTTAGGTCACTTTCCCTTACTCTATCATGTAGGTCTGGGTGCCTCAGTTGTCCTAGCCGCTGACTTTTGATCACTTTCCCTGACTACATCATGTAGGTCTGGGTGCCTCAGTTGTCCTGGACGCTGGACTTAGGTCACTTTCCCTTACTCTATCATGTAGGTCTGGGTGCCTCAGTTGTCCTAGACGCTGACTTTTGATCACTTTCCCTGACTACATCATGTAGGTCTGGGTGCCTCAGTTGTCCTGGACGCTGGACTTAGGTCACTTTCCCTTACTCTATCATGTAGGTCTGGGTGCCTCAGTTGTCCTAGACGCTGACTTTTGATCACTTTCCCTGACTACATCATGTAGGTCTGGGTGTCTCAGTTGTCCTAGACGCTGGACTTTTGATCACTTTTCCTTACTCTACCATGTAGGTCTGGGTGCCTCAGTTGTCCTGGACGCTGGACTTAGGTCACTTTCCCTTACTCTATCATGTAGGTCTGGGTGTCTCAGTTGTCCTAGCCGCTGAACTTTTGATCACTTTAACTGGCTGCATATTGTAGGTCTGGGTGTCTGAGTTGTACTAGACGCTGAACTTTTGATCACTTTTCCTTACTCTACCATGTAGGTCTGGGTGTCTCAGTTGTCCTAGACGCTGAACTTTTGATCACTTTCCCTTACTCTACCATGTAGGTCTGGGTGTCTCAGTTGTCCTAGCCGCTGAACTTTTGATCACTTTTCCTTACTCTATCATGTAGGTCTGGGTGTCTCAGTTGTCCTAGACGCTGAACTTTTGATCACTTTTCCTTACTCTATCATGTAGGTCTGGGTGTCTCAGTTGTCCTAGCCGCTGAACTTTTGATCACTTTTCCTTACTCTATCATGTAGGTCTGGGTGCCTCAGTTGTCCTAGACGCTGAACTTTTGATCACTTTCCCTTACTCTACCATGTAGGTCTGGGTGCCTCAGTTGTCCTGGACGCTGGACTTAGGTCACTTTCCCTTACTCTATCATGTAGGTCTGGGTGTCTCAGTTGTCCTAGACGCTGAACTTTTGATCACTTTTCCTTACTCTATCATGTAGGTCTGGGTGTCTCAGTTGTCCTAGCCGCTGAACTTTTGATCACTTTTCCTTACTCTATCATGTAGGTCTGGGTGTCTCAGTTGTCCTAGACGCTGAACTTTTGATCACTTTCCCTTACTCTACCATGTAGGTCTGGGTGTCTCAGTTGTCCTAGCCGCTGAACTTTTGATCACTTTTCCTTACTCTATCATGTAGGTCTGGGTGTCTCAGTTGTCCTAGACGCTGAACTTTTGATCACTTTTCCTTACTCTATCATGTAGGTCTGGGTGTCTCAGTTGTCCTAGCCGCTGAACTTTTGATCACTTTTCCTTACTCTATCATGTAGGTCTGGGTGCCTCAGTTGTCCTAGACGCTGAACTTTTGATCACTTTCCCTTACTCTACCATGTAGGTCTGGGTGCCTCAGTTGTCCTGGACGCTGGACTTAGGTCACTTTCCCTTACTCTATCATGTAGGTCTGGGTGTCTCAGTTGTCCTAGACGCTGAACTTTTGATCACTTTTCCTTACTCTATCATGTAGGTCTGGGTGTCTCAGTTGTCCTAGCCGCTGACTTTTGATCACTTTCCCTTACTCTACCATGTAGGTCTGGGTGTCTCAGTTGTCCTAGCCGCTGACTTTTGATCACTTTCCCTTACTCTATCATGTAGGTCTGGGTGTCTCAGTTGTCCTAGACGCTGAACTTTTGATCACTTTTCCTTACTCTATCATGTAGGTCTGGGTGTCTCAGTTGTCCTAGACGCTGAACTTTTGATCACTTTTCCTTACTCTACCATGTAGGTCTGGGTGTCTCAGTTGTCCTAGACGCTGAACTTTTGATCACTTTTCCTTACTCTATCATGTAGGTCTGGGTGTCTCAGTTGTCCTAGCCGCTGAACTTTTGATCACTTTCCCTTACTCTATCATGTAGGTCTGGGTGTCTCAGTTGTCCTAGCCGCTGAACTTTTGATCACTTTCCCTTACTCTACCATGTAGGTCTGGGTGTCTCAGTTGTCCTAGACGCTGAACTTTTGATCACTTTTCCTTACTCTATCATGTAGGTCTGGGTGTCTCAGTTGTCCTAGACGCTGAACTTTTGATCACTTTCCCTTACTCTACCATGTAGGTCTGGGTGTCTCAGTTGTCCTAGCCGCTGAACTTTTGATCACTTTTCCTTACTCTACCATGTAGGTCTGGGTGTCTCAGTTGTCCTAGACGCTGAACTTTTGATCACTTTCCCTTACTCTATCATGTAGGTCTGGGTGTCTCAGTTGTCCTAGCCGCTGAACTTTTGATCACTTTCCCTTACTCTACCATGTAGGTCTGGGTGTCTCAGTTGTCCTAGACGCTGAACTTTTGATCACTTTTCCTTACTCTATCATGTAGGTCTGGGTGTCTCAGTTGTCCTAGACGCTGAACTTTTGATCACTTTCCCTTACTCTACCATGTAGGTCTGGGTGTCTCAGTTGTCCTAGCCGCTGAACTTTTGATCACTTTTCCTTACTCTACCATGTAGGTCTGGGTGTCTCAGTTGTCCTAGACGCTGAACTTTTGATCACTTTTCCTTACTCTATCATGTAGGTCTGGGTGTCTCAGTTGTCCTAGCCGCTGAACTTTTGATCACTTTCCCTTACTCTATCATGTAGGTCTGGGTGTCTCAGTTGTCCTAGCCGCTGACTTTTGATCACTTTTCCTTACTCTACCATGTAGGTCTGGGTGTCTCAGTTGTCCTAGCCGCTGACTTTTGATCACTTTTCCTTACTCTACCATGTAGGTCTGGGTGTCTCAGTTGTCCTAGCCGCTGAACTTTTGATCACTTTCCCTTACTCTATCATGTAGGTCTGGGTGCCTCAGTCGTCCTAGACGCTGGACCTTTGAATACTTTCCCTTACTCTATCATGTAGGTCTGGGTGTCTCAGTTGTCCTAGACGCTGAACTTTTGATCACTTTCCCTTACTCTATCATGTAGGTCTGGGTGTCTCAGTTGTCCTAGCCGCTGAACTTTTGATCACTTTCCCTTACTCTACCATGTAGGTCTGGGTGTCTCAGTTGTCCTAGCCGCTGAACTTTTGATCACTTTTCCTTACTCTACCATGTAGGTCTGGGTGTCTCAGTTGTCCTAGCCGCTGACTTTTGATCACTTACCTTACTCTACCATGTAGGTCTGGGTGTCTCAGTTGTCCTAGCCGCTGAACTTTTGATCACTTTTCCTTACTCTACCATGTAGGTCTGGGTGTCTCAGTTGTCCTAGACGCTGGACTTTTGATCACTTTCCCTGACTACATATTGTAGGTCTGGGTGCCTCAGTTGTCCTAGACGCTGGACTTTTGATCACTTTCCCTGACTACATATTGTAGGTCTGGGTGCCTCAGTTGTCCTAGACGCTGGACTTTTGATCACTTTCCCTGACTACATATTGTAGGTCTGGGTGTCTCAGTTGTCCTAGACGCTGGACTTTTGATCACTTTCCCTGACTACATATTGTAGGTCTGGGTGCCTCAGTTGTCCTAGACGCTGGACTTTTGATCACTTTCCCTGACTACATATTGTAGGTCTGGGTGTCTCAGTTGTCCTAGACGCGGAACTTTTGATCACTTTCCCTTACTCTATCATGTAGGTCTGGGTGTCTCAGTTGTCCTAGACGCTGGACTGTTTATCACTTTCCCTGACTACATATTGTAGGTCTGGGTGTCTCAGTTGTCCTAGACGCTGGACTTTTGATCACTTTCCCTGACTACATATTGTAGGTCTGGGTGTCTCAGTTGTCCTAGACGCTGGACTTTTGATCACTTTCCCTTACTCTATCATGTAGGTCTGGGTGCCTCAGTTGTCCTAGACGCTGACTTTTGATCACTTTCCCTGACTACATCATGTAGGTCTGGGTGCCTCAGTTGTCCTGGACGCTGGACTTAGGTCACTTTCCCTTACTCTATCATGTAGGTCTGGGTGTCTCAGTTGTCCTAGCCGCTGAACTTTTGATCACTTTCCCTTACTCTATCATGTAGGTCTGGGTGTCTCAGTTGTCCTAGACGCTGAACTTTTGATCACTTTCCCTTACTCTATCATGTAGGTCTGGTTGTCTCAGTTGTCCTAGCCGCTGAACTTTTGATCACTTTCCCTTACTCTATCACGTAGGTCTGGGTGTCTCAGTTGTCCTAGACGCTGAACTTTTGATCACTTTTCCTTACTCTACCATGTAGGTCTGGGTGCCTCAGTTGTCCTGGACGCTGGACTTAGGTCACTTTCCCTTACTCTATCATGTAGGTCTGGGTGTCTCAGTTGTCCTAGCCGCTGAACTTTTGATCACTTTTCCTTACTCTATCATGTAGGTCTGGGTGTCTCAGTTGTCCTAGCCGCTGAACTTTTGATCACTTTCCCTGATTGTATCACGTAGGTCTGGGTGCCTCAGTTGTCCTGGACGCTGGACTTAGGTCACTTTCCCTTACTCTACCATGTAGGTCTGGGTGCCTCAGTTGTCCTGGACGCTGGACTTAGGTCACTTTTCCTTACTCTACCATGTAGGTCTGGGTGTCTCAGTTGTCCTAGACGCTGAACTTTTGATCACTTTTCCTTACTCTATCATGTAGGTCTGGGTGTCTCAGTTGTCCTAGACGCTGAACTTTTGATCACTTTCCCTTACTCTACCATGTAGGTCTGGGTGTCTCAGTTGTCCTAGACGCTGAACTTTTGATCACTTTTCCTTACTCTACCATGTAGGTCTGGGTGTCTCAGTTGTCCTAGCCGCTGACTTTTGATCACTTTCCCTTACTCTACCATGTAGGTCTGGGTGTCTCAGTTGTCCTAGCCGCTGACTTTTGATCACTTTCCCTTACTCTATCATGTAGGTCTGGGTGTCTCAGTTGTCCTGGACGCTGGACTTAGGTCACTTTCCCTTACTCTACCATGTAGGTCTGGGTGTCTCAGTTGTCCTAGCCGCTGACTTTTGATCACTTTTCCTTACTCTACCATGTAGGTCTGGGTGTCTCAGTTGTCCTAGCCGCTGACTTTTGATCACTTTCCCTTACTCTACCATGTAGGTCTGGGTGTCTCAGTTGTCCTGGACGCTGGACTTAGGTCACTTTCCCTTACTCTACCATGTAGGTCTGGGTGCCTCAGTTGTCCTGGACGCTGGACTTAGGTCACTTTTCCTTACTCTACCATGTAGGTCTGGGTGTCTCAGTTGTCCTAGACGCTGAACTTTTGATCACTTTTCCTTACTCTACCATGTAGGTCTGGGTGTCTCAGTTGTCCTAGCCGCTGACTTTTGATCACTTTTCCTTACTCTACCATGTAGGTCTGGGTGTCTCAGTTGTCCTAGCCGCTGAACTTTTGATCACTTTTCCTTACTCTATCATGTAGGTCTGGGTGTCTCAGTTGTCCTAGCCGCTGAACTTTTGATCACTTTTCCTTACTCTACCATGTAGGTCTGGGTGTCTCAGTTGTCCTAGCCGCTGACTTTTGATCACTTTTCCTTACTCTACCATGTAGGTCTGGGTGTCTCAGTTGTCCTAGCCGCTGAACTTTTGATCACTTTCCCTTACTCTATCATGTAGGTCTGGGTGTCTCAGTTGTCCTAGACGCTGAACTTTTGATCACTTTTCCTTACTCTATCATGTAGGTCTGGGTGTCTCAGTTGTCCTAGCCGCTGACTTTTGATCACTTTCCCTTACTCTATCATGTAGGTCTGGGTGTCTCAGTTGTCCTAGCCGCTGACTTTTTATCACTTTCCCTGACTACATCATGTAGGTCTGGGTGTCTCAGTTGTCCTAGACGCTGAACTTTTGATCACTTTTCCTTACTCTATCATGTAGGTCTGGGTGTCTCAGTTGTCCTAGCCGCTGACTTTTGATCACTTTCCCTTACTCTATCATGTAGGACTGGGTGTCTCAGTTGTCCTAGACGCTGAACTTTTGATCACTTTCCCTTACTCTATCATGTAGGTCTGGGTGTCTCAGTTGTCCTAGACGCTGAACTTTTGATCACTTTTCCTTACTCTATCATGTAGGTCTGGGTGTCTCAGTTGTCCTAGCCGCTGACTTTTGATCACTTTCCCTTACTCTATCATGTAGGTCTGGGTGTCTCAGTTGTCCTAGACGCTGAACTTTTGATCACTTTCCCTTACTCTATCATGTAGGTCTGGGTGTCTCAGTTGTCCTAGCCGCTGACTTTTGATCACTTTTCCTTACTCTATCATGTAGGTCTGGGTGTCTCAGTTGTCCTAGACGCTGAACTTTTGATCACTTTCCCTTACTCTACCATGTAGGTCTGGGTGTCTCAGTTGTCCTAGACGCTGAACTTTTGATCACTTTCCCTGATTGTATCACGTAGGTCTGGGTGCCTCAGTTGTCCTGGACGCTGGACTTAGGTCACTTTCCCTTACTCTACCATGTAGGTCTGGGTGCCTCAGTTGTCCTGGACGCTGGACTTAGGTCACTTTTCCTTACTCTACCATGTAGGTCTGGGTGTCTCAGTTGTCCTAGACGCTGAACTTTTGATCACTTTAACTGGCTGCATATTGTAGGTCTGGGTGTCTCAGTTGTCCTAGACGCTGAACTTTTGATCACTTTAACTGGCTGCATATTGTAGGTCTGGGTGTCTGAGTTGTACTAGACGCTGAACTTTTGATCACTTTTCCTTACTCTACCATGTAGGTCTGGGTGTCTCAGTTGTCCTAGACGCTGAACTTTTGATCACTTTCCCTTACTCTACCATGTAGGTCTGGGTGTCTCAGTTGTCCTAGACGCTGAACTTTTGATCACTTTCCCTTACTCTACCATGTAGGTCTGGGTGTCTCTGTTGTCCTAGACGCTGAACTTTTGATCACTTTCCCTTACTCTACCATGTAGGTCTGGGTGTCTCAGTTGTCCTAGACGCTGAACTTTTGATCACTTTCCCTTACTCTACCATGTAGGTCTGGGTGTCTCAGTTGTCCTAGACGCTGAACTTTTGATCACTTTCCCTTACTCTACAATGTAGGTCTGGGTGTCTCAGTTGTCCTAGACGCTGAACTTTTGATCACTTTTCCTTACTCTATCATGTAGGTCTGGGTGTCTCAGTTGTCCTAGACGCTGAACTTTTGATCACTTTTCCTTACTCTATCATGTAGGTCTGGGTGTCTCAGTTGTCCTAGACGCTGAACTTTTGATCACTTTAACTGGCTGCATATTGTAGGTCTGGGTGTCTGAGTTGTACTAGACGCTGAACTTTTGATCACTTTTCCTTACTCTACCATGTAGGTCTGGGTGTCTCAGTTGTCCTAGACGCTGAACTTTTGATCACTTTTCCTTACTCTACCATGTAGGTCTGGGTGTCTCAGTTGTCCTAGACGCTGAACTTTTGATCACTTTTCCTTACTCTACCATGTAGGTCTGGGTGTCTCAGTTGTCCTAGACGCTGAACTTTTGATCACTTTTCCTTACTCTACCATGTAGGTCTGGGTGTCTCAGTTGTCCTAGACGCTGAACTTTTGATCACTTTTCCTTACTCTACCATGTAGGTCTGGGTGTCTCAGTTGTCCTAGACGCTGAACTTTTGATCACTTTTCCTTACTCTACCATGTAGGTCTGGGTGTCTCAGTTGTCCTAGACGCTGAACTTTTGATCACTTTAACTGGCTGCATATTGTAGGTCTGGGTGTCTGAGTTGTACTAGACGCTGAACTTTTGATCACTTTTCCTTACTCTACCATGTAGGTCTGGGTGTCTCAGTTGTCCTAGACGCTGAACTTTTGATCACTTTTCCTTACTCTACCATGTAGGCCTGGGTGTCTCAGTTGTCCTAGACGCTGAACTTTTGATCACTTTAACTGGCTGCATATTGTAGGTCTGGGTGTCTGAGTTGTACTAGACGCTGAACTTTTGATCACTTTTCCTTACTCTACCATGTAGGTCTGGGTGTCTCAGTTGTCCTAGACGCTGAACTTTTGATCACTTTTCCTTACTCTACCATGTAGGTCTGGGTGTCTCAGTTGTCCTAGACGCTGAACTTTTGATCACTTTTCCTTACTCTACCATGTAGGTCTGGGTGTCTCAGTTGTCCTAGACGCTGAACTTTTGATCACTTTAACTGGCTGCATATTGTAGGTCTGGGTGTCTGAGTTGTACTAGACGCTGAACTTTTGATCACTTTTCCTTACTCTACCATGTAGGTCTGGGTGTCTCAGTTGTCCTAGACGCTGAACTTTTGATCACTTTTCCTTACTCTACCATGTAGGTCTGGGTGTCTCAGTTGTCCTAGACGCTGAACTTTTGATCACTTTAACTGGCTGCATATTGTAGGTCTGGGTGTCTGAGTTGTACTAGACGCTGAACTTTTGATCACTTTTCCTTACTCTACCATGTAGGTCTGGGTGTCTCAGTTGTCCTAGACGCTGAACTTTTGATCACTTTTCCTTACTCTACCATGTAGGTCTGGGTGTCTCAGTTGTCCTAGACGCTGAACTTTTGATCACTTTTCCTTACTCTACCATGTAGGTCTGGGTGTCTCAGTTGTCCTAGACGCTGAACTTTTGATCACTTTAACTGGCTGCATATTGTAGGTCTGGGTGTCTGAGTTGTACTAGACGCTGAACTTTTGATCACTTTTCCTTACTCTACCATGTAGGTCTGGGTGTCTCAGTTGTCCTAGACGCTGAACTTTTGATCACTTTTCCTTACTCTACCATGTAGGTCTGGGTGTCTCAGTTGTCCTAGACGCTGAACTTTTGATCACTTTTCCTTACTCTACCATGTAGGTCTGGGTGTCTCAGTTATCCTAGACGCTGAACTTTTGATCACTTTCCCTTACTCTACCATGTAGGTCTGGGTGTCTCAGTTGTCCTAGCCGCTGAACTTTTGATCACTTTCCCTTACTCTATCATGTAGGTCTGGGTGTCTCAGTTGTCCTAGCCGCTGAACTTTTGATCACTTTTCCTTACTCTATCATGTAGGTCTGGGTGTCTCAGTTGTCCTAGACGCTGAACTTTTGATCACTTTAACTGGCTGCATATTGTAGGTCTGGGTGTCTCAGTTGTCCTAGCCGCTGAACTTTTGATCACTTTTCCTTACTCTACCATGTAGGTCTGGGTGTCTCAGTTGTCCTAGACGCTGAACTTTTGATCACTTTTCCTTACTCTACCATGTAGGTCTGGGTGTCTCAGTTGTCCTAGACGCTGGACTTTTTATCACTTTCCCTGACTACATCATGTAGGTCTGGGTGTCTCAGTTGTCCTAGACGCTGAACTTTTGATCACTTTAACTGGCTGCATATTGTAGGTCTGGGTGTCTCAGTTGTCCTAGCCGCTGAACTTTTGATCACTTTTCCTTACTCTACCATGTAGGTCTGGGTGTCTCAGTTGTCCTAGACGCTGAACTTTTGATCACTTTTCCTTACTCTACCATGTAGGTCTGGGTGTCTCAGTTGTCCTAGACGCTGGACTTTTTATCACTTTCCCTGACTACATCATGTAGGTCTGGGTGTCTCAGTTGTCCTAGACGCTGAACTTTTGATCACTTTTCCTTACTCTACCATGTAGGTCTGGGTGTCTCAGTTGTCCTAGACGCTGAACTTTTGATCACTTTTCCTTACTCTACCATGTAGGTCTGGGTGTCTCAGTTGTCCTAGACGCTGGACTTTTTATCACTTTCCCTGACTACATCATGTAGGTCTGGGTGTCTCAGTTGTCCTAGACGCTGAACTTTTGATCACTTTTCCTTACTCTACCATGTAGGTCTGGGTGTCTCAGTTGTCCTAGCCGCTGAACTTTTGATCACTTTTCCTTACTCTACCATGTAGGTCTGGGTGTCTCAGTTGTCCTAGCCGCTGAACTTTTGATCACTTTCCCTTACTCTACCATGTAGGTCTGGGTGTCTCAGTTGTCCTAGACGCTGAACTTTTGATCACTTTTCCTTACTCTATCATGTAGGTCTGGGTGTCTCAGTTGTCCTAGACGCTGAACTTTTGATCACTTTAACTGGCTGCATATTGTAGGTCTGGGTGTCTGAGTTGTACTAGACGCTGAACTTTTGATCACTTTCCCTTACTCTATCATGTAGGTCTGCGTATCTCAGTTGTACTAGACGCTGAACTTCTGATCACTTTCCTTGATTGTATCATGTAGGTCTGTGTGCCACAGTTGTCCTAGACGCTGGACTATTGGTCATTTTCCCTGATTGTATCACGTAGGTCTGGGTGTCTCAGTTGTCCTAGACGCTGGACTTTTGATCACTTTCCCTTACTCTATCATGTAGGTCTGCGTATCTCAGTTGTACTAGACGCTGAACTTCTGATCACTTTCCTTGATTGTATCATGTAGGTCTGTGTGCCACAGTTGTCCTAGACGCTGGACTATTGGTCATTTTCCCTGATTGTATCACGTAGGTCTGGGTGTCTCAGTTGTCCTAGACGCTGACTTTTGATCACTTTTCCTTACTCTACCATGTAGGTCTGGGTGTCTCAGTTGTCCTAGACGCTGAACTTTTGATCACTTTTCCTTACTCTATCATGTAGGTCTGGGTGTCTCAGTTGTCCTAGACGCTGAACTTTTGATCACTTTTCCTTACTCTACCATGTAGGTCTGGGTGTCTCAGTTGTCCTAGCCGCTGAACTTTTGATCACTTTCCCTTACTCTACCATGTAGGTCTGGGTGTCTCAGTTGTCCTAGACGCTGAACTTTTGATCACTTTTCCTTACTCTACCATGTAGGTCTGGGTGTCTCAGTTGTCCTAGACGCTGAACTTTTGATCACTTTTCCTTACTCTACCATGTAGGTCTGGGTGTCTCAGTTGTCCTAGCCGCTGAACTTTTGATCACTTTCCCTTACTCTATCATGTAGGTCTGGGTGTCTCAGTTGTCCTAGACGCTGAACTTTTGATCACTTTCCCTTACTCTATCATGTAGGTCTGGGTGTCTCAGTTGTCCTAGCCGCTGAACTTTTTATCACTTTCCCTGACTACATCATGTAGGTCTGGGTGTCTCAGTTGTCCTAGACGCTGGACTTTTGATCACTTTCCCTTACTCTATCATGTAGGTCTGGGTGTCTCAGTTGTCCTAGACGCTGAACTTTTGATCACTTTTCCTTACTCTACCATGTAGGTCTGGGTGTCTCAGTTGTCCTAGCCGCTGAACTTTTGATCACTTTCCCTTACTCTACCATGTAGGTCTGGGTGTCTCAGTTGTCCTAGACGCTGGACTTTTGATCACTTTCCCTTACTCTACCATGTAGGTCTGGGTGTCTCAGTTGTCCTAGACGCTGAACTTTTGATCACTTTCCCTTACTCTATCATGTAGGTCTGGGTGTCTCAGTTGTCCTAGACGCTGAACTTTTGATCACTTTTCCTTACTCTATCATGTAGGTCTGGGTGTCTCAGTTGTCCTAGCCGCTGAACTTTTGATCACTTTCCCTTACTCTATCATGTAGGTCTGGGTGTCTCAGTTGTACTAGCCGCTGAACTTTTGATCACTTTCCCTTACTCTATCATGTAGGTCTGGGTGTCTCAGTGGTCCTAGACGCGGAACTTTTGATCACTTTCCCTTACTCTATCATGTAGGTCTGGGTGTCTCAGTTGTCCTAGACGCGGAACTTTTTATCACTTTCCCTGACTACATATTGTAGGTCTGGGTGTCTCAGTTGTCCTAGACGCGGAACTTTTTATCACTTTCCCTGACTACATATTGTAGGTCTGGGTGTCTCAGTTGTCCTAGACGCGGAACTTTTTATCACTTTCCCTGACTACATATTGTAGGTCTGGGTGTCTCAGTTGTCCTAGACGCTGAACTTTTGATCACTTTTCCTTACTCTATCATGTAGGTCTGGGTGTCTCAGTTGTCCTAGCCGCTGAACTTTTGATCACTTTTCCTTACTCTACCATGTAGGTCTGGGTGTCTCAGTTGTCCTAGACGCTGAACTTTTGATCACTTTTCCTTACTCTATCATGTAGGTCTGGGTGTCTCAGTTGTCCTAGACGCTGAACTTTTGATCACTTTTCCTTACTCTACCATGTAGGTCTGGGTGTCTCAGTTGTCCTAGACGCTGAACTTTTGATCACTTTTCCTTACTCTATCATGTAGGTCTGGGTGTCTCAGTTGTCCTAGACGCTGAACTTTTGATCACTTTTCCTTACTCTACCATGTAGGTCTGGGTGTCTCAGTTGTCCTAGACGCGGAACTTTTTATCACTTTCCCTGACTACATATTGTAGGTATGGGTGTCTCAGTTGTCCTAGACGCGGAACTTTTGATCACTTTTCCTTACTCTATCATGTAGGTCTGGGTGTCTCAGTTGTACTAGACGCTGAACTTTTGATCACTTTAACTGGCTGCATATTGTAGGCCTGGGTGTCTCAGTTGTCCTAGACGCGGAACTTTTGATCACTTTCCCTTACTCTATCATGTAGGTCTGGGTGTCTCAGTTGTCCTAGACGCTGGACTTTTGATCACTTTCCCTTACTCTACCATGTAGGTCTGGGTGCCTCAGTTGTCCTAGACGCTGGACTTTTGATCACTTTCCCTGACTACATCATGTAGGTCTGGGTGTCTCAGTTGTCCTAGACGCTGGACTTTTGATCACTTTCCCTGACTACATATTGTAGGTCTGGGTGTCTCAGTTGTCCTAGACGCTGGACTTTTGATCACTTTCCCTGACTACATATTGTAGGTCTGGGTGCCTCAGTTGTCCTAGACGCTGGACTTTTGATCACTTTCCCTGACTACATATTGTAGGTCTGGGTGTCTCAGTTGTCCTAGACGCGGAACTTTTGATCACTTTCCCTTACTCTATCATGTAGGTCTGGGTGTCTCAGTTGTCCTAGACGCTGGACTTTTTATCACTTTCCCTGACTACATATTGTAGGTCTGGGTGTCTCAGTTGTCCTAGACGCTGGACTTTTGATCACTTTCCCTGACTACATATTGTAGGTCTGGGTGTCTCAGTTGTCCTAGACGCTGGACTTTTGATCACTTTCCCTTACTCTATCATGTAGGTCTGGGTGCCTCAGTTGTCCTAGACGCTGACTTTTGATCACTTTCCCTGACTACATCATGTAGGTCTGGGTGCCTCAGTTGTCCTGGACGCTGGACTTAGGTCACTTTCCCTTACTCTATCACGTAGGTCTGGGTGTCTCAGTTGTCCTAGACGCTGAACTTTTGATCACTTTTCCTTACTCTACCATGTAGGTCTGGGTGCCTCAGTTGTCCTGGACGCTGGACTTAGGTCACTTTCCCTTACTCTATCATGTAGGTCTGGGTGTCTCAGTTGTCCTAGCCGCTGAACTTTTGATCACTTTTCCTTACTCTATCATGTAGGTCTGGGTGTCTCAGTTGTCCTAGCCGCTGAACTTTTGATCACTTTCCCTGATTGTATCACGTAGGTCTGGGTGCCTCAGTTGTCCTGGACGCTGGACTTAGGTCACTTTCCCTTACTCTACCATGTAGGTCTGGGTGCCTCAGTTGTCCTGGACGCTGGACTTAGGTCACTTTTCCTTACTCTACCATGTAGGTCTGGGTGTCTCAGTTGTCCTAGACGCTGAACTTTTGATCACTTTTCCTTACTCTACCATGTAGGTCTGGGTGTCTCAGTTGTCCTAGCCGCTGACTTTTGATCACTTTCCCTTACTCTACCATGTAGGTCTGGGTGTCTCAGTTGTCCTAGCCGCTGACTTTTGATCACTTTCCCTTACTCTATCATGTAGGTCTGGGTGTCTCAGTTGTCCTGGACGCTGGACTTAGGTCACTTTCCCTTACTCTACCATGTAGGTCTGGGTGTCTCAGTTGTCCTAGCCGCTGACTTTTGATCACTTTTCCTTACTCTACCATGTAGGTCTGGGTGTCTCAGTTGTCCTAGCCGCTGACTTTTGATCACTTTCCCTTACTCTACCATGTAGGTCTGGGTGTCTCAGTTGTCCTGGACGCTGGACTTAGGTCACTTTCCCTTACTCTACCATGTAGGTCTGGGTGCCTCAGTTGTCCTGGACGCTGGACTTAGGTCACTTTTCCTTACTCTACCATGTAGGTCTGGGTGTCTCAGTTGTCCTAGACGCTGAACTTTTGATCACTTTTCCTTACTCTACCATGTAGGTCTGGGTGTCTCAGTTGTCCTAGCCGCTGACTTTTGATCACTTTTCCTTACTCTACCATGTAGGTCTGGGTGTCTCAGTTGTCCTAGCCGCTGAACTTTTGATCACTTTTCCTTACTCTATCATGTAGGTCTGGGTGTCTCAGTTGTCCTAGCCGCTGAACTTTTGATCACTTTTCCTTACTCTACCATGTAGGTCTGGGTGTCTCAGTTGTCCTAGCCGCTGACTTTTGATCACTTTTCCTTACTCTACCATGTAGGTCTGGGTGTCTCAGTTGTCCTAGCCGCTGAACTTTTGATCACTTTCCCTTACTCTATCATGTAGGTCTGGGTGTCTCAGTTGTCCTAGACGCTGAACTTTTGATCACTTTTCCTTACTCTATCATGTAGGTCTGGGTGTCTCAGTTGTCCTAGCCGCTGACTTTTGATCACTTTCCCTTACTCTATCATGTAGGTCTGGGTGTCTCAGTTGTCCTAGCCGCTGACTTTTTATCACTTTCCCTGACTACATCATGTAGGTCTGGGTGTCTCAGTTGTCCTAGACGCTGAACTTTTGATCACTTTTCCTTACTCTATCATGTAGGTCTGGGTGTCTCAGTTGTCCTAGCCGCTGACTTTTGATCACTTTCCCTTACTCTATCATGTAGGTCTGGGTGTCTCAGTTGTCCTAGACGCTGAACTTTTGATCACTTTCCCTTACTCTATCATGTAGGTCTGGGTGTCTCAGTTGTCCTAGACGCTGAACTTTTGATCACTTTTCCTTACTCTATCATGTAGGTCTGGGTGTCTCAGTTGTCCTAGCCGCTGACTTTTGATCACTTTCCCTTACTCTATCATGTAGGTCTGGGTGTCTCAGTTGTCCTAGACGCTGAACTTTTGATCACTTTCCCTTACTCTATCATGTAGGTCTGGGTGTCTCAGTTGTCCTAGCCGCTGACTTTTGATCACTTTTCCTTACTCTATCATGTAGGTCTGGGTGTCTCAGTTGTCCTAGACGCTGAACTTTTGATCACTTTCCCTTACTCTACCATGTAGGTCTGGGTGTCTCAGTTGTCCTAGACGCTGAACTTTTGATCACTTTCCCTGATTGTATCACGTAGGTCTGGGTGCCTCAGTTGTCCTGGACGCTGGACTTAGGTCACTTTCCCTTACTCTACCATGTAGGTCTGGGTGCCTCAGTTGTCCTGGACGCTGGACTTAGGTCACTTTTCCTTACTCTACCATGTAGGTCTGGGTGTCTCAGTTGTCCTAGACGCTGAACTTTTGATCACTTTAACTGGCTGCATATTGTAGGTCTGGGTGTCTCAGTTGTCCTAGACGCTGAACTTTTGATCACTTTAACTGGCTGCATATTGTAGGTCTGGGTGTCTGAGTTGTACTAGACGCTGAACTTTTGATCACTTTTCCTTACTCTACCATGTAGGTCTGGGTGTCTCAGTTGTCCTAGACGCTGAACTTTTGATCACTTTCCCTTACTCTACCATGTAGGTCTGGGTGTCTCAGTTGTCCTAGACGCTGAACTTTTGATCACTTTCCCTTACTCTACCATGTAGGTCTGGGTGTCTCAGTTGTCCTAGACGCTGAACTTTTGATCACTTTCCCTTACTCTACCATGTAGGTCTGGGTGTCTCAGTTGTCCTAGACGCTGAACTTTTGATCACTTTCCCTTACTCTACCATGTAGGTCTGGGTGTCTCAGTTGTCCTAGACGCTGAACTTTTGATCACTTTCCCTTACTCTACCATGTAGGTCTGGGTGTCTCAGTTGTCCTAGACGCTGAACTTTTGATCACTTTTCCTTACTCTATCATGTAGGTCTGGGTGTCTCAGTTGTCCTAGACGCTGAACTTTTGATCACTTTTCCTTACTCTATCATGTAGGTCTGGGTGTCTCAGTTGTCCTAGACGCTGAACTTTTGATCACTTTAACTGGCTGCATATTGTAGGTCTGGGTGTCTGAGTTGTACTAGACGCTGAACTTTTGATCACTTTTCCTTACTCTACCATGTAGGTCTGGGTGTCTCAGTTGTCCTAGACGCTGAACTTTTGATCACTTTTCCTTACTCTACCATGTAGGTCTGGGTGTCTCAGTTGTCCTAGACGCTGAACTTTTGATCACTTTTCCTTACTCTACCATGTAGGTCTGGGTGTCTCAGTTGTCCTAGACGCTGAACTTTTGATCACTTTTCCTTACTCTACCATGTAGGTCTGGGTGTCTCAGTTGTCCTAGACGCTGAACTTTTGATCACTTTTCCTTACTCTACCATGTAGGTCTGGGTGTCTCAGTTGTCCTAGACGCTGAACTTTTGATCACTTTTCCTTACTCTACCATGTAGGTCTGGGTGTCTCAGTTGTCCTAGACGCTGAACTTTTGATCACTTTAACTGGCTGCATATTGTAGGTCTGGGTGTCTGAGTTGTACTAGACGCTGAACTTTTGATCACTTTTCCTTACTCTACCATGTAGGTCTGGGTGTCTCAGTTGTCCTAGACGCTGAACTTTTGATCACTTTTCCTTACTCTACCATGTAGGTCTGGGTGTCTCAGTTGTCCTAGACGCTGAACTATTGATCACTTTTCCTTACTCTACCATGTAGGTCTGGGTGTCTCAGTTGTCCTAGACGCTGAACTTTTGATCACTTTAACTGGCTGCATATTGTAGGTCTGGGTGTCTGAGTTGTACTAGACGCTGAACTTTTGATCACTTTTCCTTACTCTACCATGTAGGTCTGGGTGTCTCAGTTGTCCTAGACGCTGAACTTTTGATCACTTTTCCTTACTCTACCATGTAGGTCTGGGTGTCTCAGTTGTCCTAGACGCTGAACTTTTGATCACTTTTCCTTACTCTACCATGTAGGTCTGGGTGTCTCAGTTGTCCTAGACGCTGAACTTTTGATCACTTTAACTGGCTGCATATTGTAGGTCTGGGTGTCTGAGTTGTACTAGACGCTGAACTTTTGATCACTTTTCCTTACTCTACCATGTAGGTCTGGGTGTCTCAGTTGTCCTAGACGCTGAACTTTTGATCACTTTCCCTGACTACATCATGTAGGTCTGGGTGTCTCAGTTGTCCTAGACGCGGAACTTTTGATCACTTTCCCTTACTCTATCATGTAGGTCTGGGTGTCTCAGTTGTCCTAGCCGCTGAACTTTTGATCACTTTTCCTTACTCTATCATGTAGGTCTGGGTGTCTCAGTTGTCCTAGACGCTGAACTTTTGATCACTTTAACTGGCTGCATATTGTAGGTCTGGGTGTCTCAGTTGTCCTAGCCGCTGAACTTTTGATCACTTTTCCTTACTCTACCATGTAGGTCTGGGTGTCTCAGTTGTCCTAGACGCTGAACTTTTGATCACTTTTCCTTACTCTACCATGTAGGTCTGGGTGTCTCAGTTGTCCTAGACGCTGGACTTTTTATCACTTTCCCTGACTACATCATGTAGGTCTGGGTGTCTCAGTTGTCCTAGACGCTGAACTTTTGATCACTTTTCCTTACTCTACCATGTAGGTCTGGGTGTCTCAGTTGTCCTAGACGCTGAACTTTTGATCACTTTTCCTTACTCTACCATGTAGGTCTGGGTGTCTCAGTTGTCCTAGACGCTGGACTTTTGATCACTTTAACTGGCTGCATATTGTAGGTCTGGGTGTCTCAGTTGTCCTAGACGCTGAACTTTTGATCACTTTAACTGGCTGCATATTGTAGGTCTGGGTGTCTCAGTTGTCCTAGCCGCTGAACTTTTGATCACTTTTCCTTACTCTACCATGTAGGTCTGGGTGTCTCAGTTGTCCTAGACGCTGAACTTTTGATCACTTTTCCTTACTCTACCATGTAGGTCTGGGTGTCTCAGTTGTCCTAGACGCTGGACTTTTTATCACTTTCCCTGACTACATCATGTAGGTCTGGGTGTCTCAGTTGTCCTAGACGCTGAACTTTTGATCACTTTTCCTTACTCTACCATGTAGGTCTGGGTGTCTCAGTTGTCCTAGACGCTGAACTTTTGATCACTTTTCCTTACTCTACCATGTAGGTCTGGGTGTCTCAGTTGTCCTAGACGCTGGACTTTTTATCACTTTCCCTGACTACATCATGTAGGTCTGGGTGTCTCAGTTGTCCTAGACGCTGAACTTTTGATCACTTTTCCTTACTCTACCATGTAGGTCTGGGTGTCTCAGTTGTCCTAGCCGCTGAACTTTTGATCACTTTTCCTTACTCTACCATGTAGGTCTGGGTGTCTCAGTTGTCCTAGCCGCTGAACTTTTGATCACTTTTCCTTACTCTACCATGTAGGTCTGGGTGTCTCAGTTGTCCTAGCCGCTGAACTTTTGATCACTTTCCCTTACTCTACCATGTAGGTCTGGGTGTCTCAGTTGTCCTAGACGCTGAACTTTTGATCACTTTCCCTTACTCTACCATGTAGGTCTGGGTGTCTCAGTTGTCCTAGACGCTGAACTTTTGATCACTTTCCCTTACTCTACCATGTAGGTCTGGGTGTCTCAGTTGTCCTAGACGCTGAACTTTTGATCACTTTCCCTTACTCTACCATGTAGGTCTGGGTGTCTCAGTTGTCCTAGCCGCTGAACTTTTGATCACTTTCCCTTACTCTATCATGTAGGTCTGGGTGTCTCAGTTGTCCTAGACGCTGAACTTTTGATCACTTTTCCTTACTCTATCATGTAGGTCTGGGTGTCTCAGTTGTCCTAGACGCTGAACTTTTGATCACTTTAACTGGCTGCATATTGTAGGTCTGGGTGTCTGAGTTGTACTAGACGCTGAACTTTTGATCACTTTCCCTTACTCTATCATGTAGGTCTGCGTATCTCAGTTGTACTAGACGCTGAACTTCTGATCACTTTCCTTGATTGTATCATGTAGGTCTGTGTGCCACAGTTGTCCTAGACGCTGGACTATTGGTCATTTTCCCTGATTGTATCACGTAGGTCTGGGTGTCTCAGTTGTCCTAGACGCTGGACTTTTGATCACTTTCCCTTACTCTATCATGTAGGTCTGCGTATCTCAGTTGTACTAGACGCTGAACTTCTGATCACTTTCCTTGATTGTATCATGTAGGTCTGTGTGCCACAGTTGTCCTAGACGCTGGACTATTGGTCATTTTCCCTGATTGTATCACGTAGGTCTGGGTGTCTCAGTTGTCCTAGACGCTGACTTTTGATCACTTTTCCTTACTCTACCATGTAGGTCTGGGTGTCTCAGTTGTCCTAGACGCTGAACTTTTGATCACTTTTCCTTACTCTACCATGTAGGTCTGGGTGTCTCAGTTGTCCTAGACGCTGAACTTTTGATCACTTTTCCTTACTCTACCATGTAGGTCTGGGTGTCTCAGTTGTCCTAGCCGCTGAACTTTTGATCACTTTCCCTTACTCTATCATGTAGGTCTGGGTGTCTCAGTTGTCCTAGACGCTGAACTTTTGATCACTTTCCCTTACTCTATCATGTAGGTCTGGGTGTCTCAGTTGTCCTAGCCGCTGAACTTTTTATCACTTTCCCTGACTACATCATGTAGGTCTGGGTGTCTCAGTTGTCCTAGACGCTGGACTTTTGATCACTTTCCCTTACTCTATCATGTAGGTCTGGGTGTCTCAGTTGTCCTAGACGCTGAACTTTTGATCACTTTTCCTTACTCTACCATGTAGGTCTGGGTGTCTCAGTTGTCCTAGCCGCTGAACTTTTGATCACTTTCCCTTACTCTACCATGTAGGTCTGGGTGTCTCAGTTGTCCTAGACGCTGGACTTTTGATCACTTTCCCTTACTCTACCATGTAGGTCTGGGTGTCTCAGTTGTCCTAGACGCTGAACTTTTGATCACTTTCCCTTACTCTATCATGTAGGTCTGGGTGTCTCAGTTGTCCTAGACGCTGAACTTTTGATCACTTTTCCTTACTCTATCATGTAGGTCTGGGTGTCTCAGTTGTCCTAGCCGCTGAACTTTTGATCACTTTCCCTTACTCTATCATGTAGGTCTGGGTGTCTCAGTTGTACTAGCCGCTGAACTTTTGATCACTTTCCCTTACTCTATCATGTAGGTCTGGGTGTCTCAGTGGTCCTAGACGCGGAACTTTTGATCACTTTCCCTTACTCTATCATGTAGGTCTGGGTGCCTCAGTTGTCCTAGACGCGGAACTTTTGATCACTTTCCCTTACTCTATCATGTAGGTCTGGGTGTCTCAGTTGTCCTAGACGCGGAACTTTTGATCACTTTCCCTTACTCTATCATGTAGGTCTGGGTGCCTCAGTTGTCCTAGACGCGGAACTTTTGATCACTTTCCCTTACTCTATCATGTAGGTCTGGGTGTCTCAGTTGTCCTAGACGCGGAACTTTTTATCACTTTCCCTGACTACATATTGTAGGTCTGGGTGTCTCAGTTGTCCTAGACGCGGAACTTTTTATCACTTTCCCTGACTACATATTGTAGGTCTGGGTGTCTCAGTTGTCCTAGACGCTGAACTTTTGATCACTTTTCCTTACTCTATCATGTAGGTCTGGGTGTCTCAGTTGTCCTAGACGCGGAACTTTTGATCACTTTCCCTTACTCTATCATGTAGGTCTGGGTGTCTCAGTTGTCCTAGACGCGGAACTTTTTATCACTTTCCCTGACTACATATTGTAGGTCTGGGTGTCTCAGTTGTCCTAGACGCGGAACTTTTTATCACTTTCCCTGACTACATATTGTAGGTCTGGGTGTCTCAGTTGTCCTAGACGCTGAACTTTTGATCACTTTTCCTTACTCTATCATGTAGGTCTGGGTGTCTCAGTTGTCCTAGCCGCTGAACTTTTGATCACTTTTCCTTACTCTACCATGTAGGTCTGGGTGTCTCAGTTGTCCTAGACGCTGAACTTTTGATCACTTTTCCTTACTCTATCATGTAGGTCTGGGTGTCTCAGTTGTCCTAGACGCTGAACTTTTGATCACTTTTCCTTACTCTACCATGTAGGTCTGGGTGTCTCAGTTGTCCTAGACGCTGAACTTTTGATCACTTTTCCTTACTCTATCATGTAGGTCTGGGTGTCTCAGTTGTCCTAGACGCTGAACTTTTGATCACTTTTCCTTACTCTACCATGTAGGTCTGGGTGTCTCAGTTGTCCTAGACGCTGAACTTTTGATCACTTTTCCTTACTCTATCATGTAGGTCTGGGTGTCTCAGTTGTCCTAGACGCTGAACTTTTGATCACTTTTCCTTACTCTATCATGTAGGTCTGGGTGTCTCAGTTGTACTAGACGCTGAACTTTTGATCACTTTAACTGGCTGCATATTGTAGGTCTGGGTGTCTCAGTTGTCCTAGACGCGGAACTTTTGATCACTTTCCCTTACTCTATCATGTAGGTCTGGGTGTCTCAGTTGTCCTAGACGCTGGACTTTTGATCACTTTTCCTTACTCTACCATGTAGGTCTGGGTGTCTCAGTTGTCCTAGACGCGGAACTTTTGATCACTTTCCCTTACTCTATCATGTAGGTCTGGGTGCCTCAGTTGTCCTAGACGCGGAACTTTTGATCACTTTCCCTTACTCTATCATGTAGGTCTGGGTGTCTCAGTTGTCCTAGACGCGGAACTTTTTATCACTTTCCCTGACTACATATTGTAGGTCTGGGTGTCTCAGTTGTCCTAGACGCGGAACTTTTGATCACTTTCCCTGACTACATATTGTAGGTCTGGGTGTCTCAGTTGTCCTAGACGCGGAACTTTTGATCACTTTCCCTTACTCTACCATGTAGGTCTGGGTGCCTCAGTTGTCCTAGACGCTGGACTTTTGATCACTTTCCCTGACTACATCATGTAGGTCTGGGTGTCTCAGTTGTCCTAGACGCTGGACTTTTGATCACTTTCCCTTACTCTATCATGAGGGTCTGGGTGCCTCAGTTGTCCTAGACGCTGGACTTTTGATCACTTTCCCTGATTGTATCACGTAGGTCTGGGTGCCTCAGTTGTCCTAGACGCTGGACTTTTGATCACTTTCCCTTACTCTATCATGTAGGTCTGGGTGTCTCAGTTGTCCTAGACGCTGGACTTTTGATCACTTTCCCTTACTCTATCATGTAGGTCTGGGTGTCTCAGTTGTCCTAGACGCTGGATTTTGAACCCTTTCGCTGATTGTATCACGTAGGTCTGGGTGCCTCAGTTGTCCTAGACGCTGGACTTTTGATCACTTTCCCTGATTGTATCACGTAGGTCTGGGTGCCTCAGTTGTCCTAGACGCTGGACTTCTGATCACTTTCCCTGATTGTATCATGTGGGTCTGGGTGCCTCAGTTGTCCTAGACGCTGAACTTCTGATCACTTTCCCTGATTGTATCACGTAGGTCTGGGTGCCTCAGTTGTCCTAGACGCTGGACTTTTGATCCCTTTCCCTGATTGTATCATGTGGGTCTGGGTGCCTCAGTTGTCCTAGACGCTGAACTTTTGATCCCTTTCCCTGATTGTATCATGTGGGTCTGGGTGCCTCAGTTGTCCTAGACGCTGAACTTCTGATCACTTTCCCTGATTGTATCATGTGGGTCTGGGTGCCTCAGTTGTCCTAGACGCTGAACTTCTGATCACTTTCCCTGATTGTATCATGTGGGTCTGGGTGCCTCAGTTGTCCTAGACGCTGGACTTTTGATCACTTTCCCTGATTGTATCATGTGGGTCTGGGTGCCTCAGTTGTCCTACACGCTGGACTTTTGATCACTTTCCCTGATTGTATCATGAGGGTCTGGGTGCCTCAGTTGTCCTAGACGCTGAACTTCTGATCACTTTCCCTGATTCTATCATGTAGGTCTGGGTGCATCAGTTGTCCTAGACGCTGAACTTTTGATCACTTTCCCTGATTGTATCATGTATGTCTAGGTGCCTCTATTGTCCTAGACGTATTTTGGTCACTTTCCCTATTTGTATTATGTATGTCTGGGTTCCTCAGTTGTCCTAGACGCTGAACTTTTGATCACTTTCCCTTACTCTATCATTTAGGTCTGGGTGCCTCAGTTGTCCTAGACGCTGGATTTTGAACCCTTTCGCTGATTGTATCATGTAGGTCTGGGTGCCTCAGTTGTCCTAGACGCTGGATTTTGAACCCTTTCGCTGATTGTATCATGTAGGTCTGGGTATCTCAGTTGTCCTAGACGCTGAACTTCTGATCACTTTCCCTGACTACATGATGTAGGTCTGGGTGTCTCAGCTGTCCTATGCGCTGAACTTTTGATCTCGTTCCCTTAATCTATCATGTGAGTCTGGGTGCCACAGTTGTCCTAGACGCTGGACTTTTTATCCCTTTCCCTGATTGTATCATGTAGGTCTGGGTGCCACAGTTGTCCTAGACGCTGGACTTTTTATCCCTTTCCCTGATTGTATCATGTAGGTCTGGGTGCCTCAGTTGTTATAGACGCTGAACTTCTGATCACTTTCCCTGACTGTATCGTGTATTTTAACTGTATTTTAAATTTGTATGTACTAGTGTTTTGAACGCAATCCAGTCCACACCGATGGGTTTGAAATATACTGATATGGTTCTGACAATGACAACGGTCTTAAGAAACACTGAAGTTTGTTTTGACTAATCATGTATATTTCTTTTTGATAATTTTTAATACTGTTTTTTAATATTTTAAGATTCTATACACTATTAAATGTTATTAGTCTCAACTATTCTCATTTCTCTCCTTAATTCTTGATATCAGTTTTATTGGTTCCCATTATCCCTAATGCCCTGCAATGCTTTGCATTAACTGTTGACTTAATTTGTATAAGTCTAAACCATCCGCATGGCCCTCCAAGTCTCTCTTTATGTTTTGATTTTATATCTATTTTTAGAAAAGTATTATAAATGTAGACATAACTTATTCAAGCAAACAACAGGTATATAAACATCTTCAAAATAGCTATCAGTTTACACCTATTCAAATGTTGTTTTATTTCATGTTATATAACGCAATAAGAGGTTAACAGAAATAGAATGAATTTTTTTCGCCTAACAAATAAGTGACTGTGAAGTGGGAGAGTTGTTTCGATTCCCGGTAAGGGCGTGGGAAATTTTGCCACGCTGGGAGACCTGGTCCGGGTTTCACTCAGCCTCGTGAGGTCCCTGGGAGGCCATGATTGAGAAGTAGCGGCTGCAGATCAAGAAATCCTCATCATCACTCTAGGCGCTGATCACGTCTTACCCCGGTCATGATGTAGCGGCCGGGCGATAGGCCATGGTCCCATAGGGACTCTTGTGCCACGGAGTTACGTTACGAATGCCTATGGGCAACGATTAAAGCATTAATTTGCATTATTCACAGCGCATTACTTGCCAAAAGCCTGACTTTGTGGCAACTGCAGCTGATTAGCTGATTTGTACTACTCAGAAATGCCCAGCGAAGCAATATGCTCTATTTTTGTACAAATCTATATGTGTATGTTATTTAGCCTTCCATGTCGTTGCACAATTTCGGAGGTCATAAATATTAGGATAAGAATAAAACATCACAAAGCACACATCTGAGGGAGAGTTAAAGAACGAATAAAACTACTTCAACAATACTTTGCCAAACTACAGTAAAATATATGTTTTCTTTATTCCTTATAGCACTGGTGAGAATTATCCTGCCCAAACGTAACAGAAGAATAAAATATATCTGATGTGTGCCATTCTCATGACTTTCTCTACATCTCTGCAACAAATTATTGTTAAAAAGCTTATACTTGCTTCTCTTTACTTCATTTTAGTCGAGAAAAAATAGCAGAAATAGTCTATTTACTTGCTTCCTTGTAAGTATAAGAGAAATAAGGGAGTACTATAGGTTAAAGTGATCATCAAAAGCTGGTTGCTATGTGACTGAAGTTCCTTTGTTTGTATAGACAGGAGTTGACGAATTCCTGAATGAGAAATGTATAAGTTTTTCATAGCTGAAACCAAAAACAAGGAATTTGTCAAAAACGATCAACTCTACGAAAAAAATGTATATAACATAAATTGTGTATTTTAATGTGTTCTTCATTTTTATGTGTTAAATTTTGGCCCATCTCTTACGGTTTAGCAGTTATTCAAAACTCTGTAAAATTCATCCAGAATAAAGGAGTCTTCAGAGGCTATTCCCAGCAAATTCAATTTTATTTGTCTTTAATATGTGACATTTTAATCAAAATCGTTAGGGCCATTTTTAGAAAATCAAAATGTTCGAAAAAAAGTTCCATGTAAAGGGTAGTTGCGAGTGGGGGATTTTTTTGAAAATCTTCGTGTCGAATGCTTGGAAGATAACAAACTTAAATACTAAATTTAGTTTTTAACGGTCTTTTCGTTTTTGTGCTATGCTGTCCAAAGACACACACACACACACACATACGCACGGACGTTTTTGTAAAAGTGCTTTTTTTTTGGATTCAGGGGGACCAAAAACACGTATCTCCGGTGAAATTTCGGTGTCGAATTTTTGGGTGGAATGCAATACCTTCTCTATACACTATGTACATATTAGTGTAGAGAAAGTAAAAATTATCGGAGAAAGGCAATTTCTGCATGTGCTTTTCATTATTTAAGGAACAGATACACCCAAAACCACCTCGGTGCAAAATGTTAGATTGGAGGAAACCTTTGAGCATGTTTTCTGAATTCCTTGGCTAAACAACAATGTGCAAACCATTGATAATTCTGGCGTATTTTATCTAAAGGGAGCTTGGGCTCAGAGGATTTTCCTGAAAATCTTCACGTCATATCCTTACATATAATTACTAAGTTTGGTATTTAATAGATTTTTCGTTTACGAGTTATGCTGTTATAGAAAAGATCGCGCGCGCCGACCTTTGTTTAAAATGTTTTTCTTTTGGATTCAAAGAACCTCAATACATATTTCAATTGAAGTTCCCACACAACATTTTAGTGGAATACAAATAATCCTCCTCTACTTACTATACGTCGTAGACAAAATAGAAATCCATAAGCAATTGTTGCTCTTAACTTGCATTTCTTTGGAGGCATTTAGTAATTATTAAAGTAGACACTCAAGAATTAAAACTCAAAATAAGGTTTTCAGTGTTCAGAAATCCCCACTTTACAATGTTTTCTCGTGAATATAGCTGATATCCAAGTTTTCATATTCGAATTGCCTTGATGCTGTTTTAATTAGAATGGATTAGAAAGTCACTATAACCTACATTATTATCAGTAACAAGGAAACATAAAACTACTAATAAATCCAAGAAAAACAAAGCAAGAGATCGGCAAAAATAATACAGAATAATTAATCACATGAAGTTGAAAACTACTCTAAACTTTCTGTATCTTTTTTTATTTTCTGAGGCCGCGAAAGTTTTGATTATTTTGATTCTTTTGTTGGTAATGTTGGAAATTAATGATATTCTTGTAAGCTTTTAGCTGGCCTCTCATAAATTAAATAATTAATCTGCGCAACTAGTTGGAGTTTCCAATTCTAAATTATACAGCAATTTTCGCCTTGCGGCAAAAGTTATATCATGTTTGGTTGAAATCGGTATAATGACGTGGAAGTCTACAACGATCATACTGAAAAAACTGACTGTTAAATATTAAGATAAGTAATTTCCCTGAGAAATGTTGACTTTTCGGACGTTCCAAGTTTGTGTGAACCATAGTATTGTTATTAAATATGAGAGCGAGAGCATTACAACTATTTCAACAGGATTCCTTAATCTGGCGGCCGGCGCTCGAGCCGCCATACGGCGGCCACTATGTGAAACAAAACCATCGTAATAAACAATACTTTAATTAATGTAAGATCAACTAAGCTTCCAGACAGAATGAAATCGTAAGTGGGATTGTGGTTTTGTTCCAGCACATATTGACCCGTACTCTTGCTTCCATGTCTCTAATCCAATTCTCATATTTTTCATTTATTCTATTAAAATGCATTGCATTCTCATAATATTCTCTACTCATCCTTGAACACATTATTCCCACCAAAGCTTGTTATGGGAAATGAACTTCCATTGCACATGTAAAACATTCACACGGGTTCTCTATCCACTGTCCAACAAACCTTTACTAAAAAATCTGATGTGTTCCATTCACGTGACTTTTTCTACATCTCTGCAACAAATTATTGTTAGAAAGCTTAGGCTTCTTTTTACTTCTTTCCAATCAAGAAAAAATTAGCAGAGATAGTCTTATCACTTGCTTCTATGCAAGTAGAAGAGAAATAACGGAGTAGCATAGGCTGAAGTATTAGTCAAAAGCTGGTTGCTATGAGGCTGAAGTTTCTTTGTTTCTACGGACAGGAGTTGAGAAATTTTCGTATGAGAAAAGTATGTTTTTTAAAACTGAAACCAATAACAAAGTATATCTCAAAAACGATCCACTCCACAAAAAAATATATATGCCATAATTTTTCTGTTAGGTAAGTTATCTCTATCTCTTATGGCTTGCCAGTTAGACAAAATTTTGTAAAATTCATCCAAGTTAAAGTAGTCCTTAGAGACTATTTCCAGAAAATTCCAGTTATACTACTGTGTCAAGAAAGTTACGCGAATTTGCCAACAAAACACAAAAAAAAAAAAATTATTCATTCAATTTTATTTTATCGCCTTCAAAGTACGCCCTTTCTGAAATTATACATTTATGCCAACGAATAATCCAATCATCAAAACATTTTTGGTAGGCACTTTTAGGAATCGATGTCAATTGTCGCCGCGAACTTTACTTTGTCTTCTATCGATTTAAAACGGGTGCCTCGAAGTGGTAACTTGAGTTTTGGAAAGAGAAATAAATCAGCAGGAGCCAGATCAGGTGAATACGGTGGTTGTTTGATGTAATTTGTTGAGTTTTTGGACAGAAATTCGTTCATATTAATAGCCTTGTCAGCTGGTGCGTTGTGGTGGGGCAGAGTCCATGAGGTGTCGTTCCGCAAATCTGGCCTTTTCCGCCGTATTTACTCTCTCAAACGCCGCATAAAGCTCAGATAATAGTCTTTATTTACCATCTGACCTTCTGGCAAGAACTCTGAGTGCACGACACCGCGATAATCGAAAAAAAAAAACTGTCAACATTACCTTCAGTTTTGCTCGAGTTTGACGTGCTCTTTTAGGTTTCGGTTCAGTTGGAAAAGCCGTTCGGAAGCTTGTTGACTGGTTTGAGTGTCAAACTCGTAAACCCACGTCTCATCACCAGTTACAATGCGTTTCATGCATGTGGGGTCAGAACTGGCTCGTTCTAGCATGTCTTCAGCAATCCTTACGCGATTGAGTTTTTGTAGAAAATTCAAGTCTTTCGGAACTAACCGAGCTGCAACGCGTGTCATGCCTAAACAATCCTTTAAAATGGTACGAACCGATTCGTAAGACACAGAAAGTTGAACGGCAATCTCTCTCAAACCTAAATGACGATTTACAGACAAAATTTTCCTCACTTTAGCGATGTTCAGTTCAGTTGAAGCCGTTGATGGCCGACTAGAGCGAGACAAATCTTCCACCACATCTCGAACATTTTGGAATGCACTGTACTACTAATATGCACGTGTTTTTGATAAAGTCGATTCACCGTAAGCCCTCTGTAACATTTTCAGCGATTCAGCACACGAAATACCATTTGCAATGCAAACTTTGAGACAGATTCTTAGTTCAATTTTTGTATCCATCGTAAAATCGCAAATCACCTTTGAGATGAACTAACAAAATGGCGTACTGTAAACAAACTAGATGACAGATGACGATCAAACTCCACGTGGGTATAGAGGAAAGTTGTACCAACTTAGCGACAACGATAATTTCGAATCCCCTTTTAAACAGGATTTTTAAATGATGAATTACCGGTTCTTTCTTTACAGAATGTAAATTTTATTTTTCAGGTAAAGATCTATAACACACGACATTTTAATCAAAACCGTTACAACCATTTTTGAGAAAATCAAAATTTTAGAAATGTTTTCCATGTAAAGGAGGGATTTTCTTGAAAATCTTCGTGTCGCATCCTTGGAAAATACTAAACTTAAGTACCAAGTTTGGTATTTAAGGGACTTTTCGTATTTGAGCTATGCTGCCCAAAGACACACACGGACCGTTTTCTAAAAATGCTTTTTTTGGATTCAAGAGCACCTAGAACGTGTATTTCTGGTGAAATCTCGGTATCGAATTTTTTGGTGGAATACAATACCTACACTATGTACACAGTTTGTGTAGGGAAAGTAAAAATCTCATGTGCTACATTCACATGACTTTCTCTACATCTCTGTAACAAATTATTGTTAGTAAGCTTATTGTTCTATATATTTAATGCTAAAGCACTAGTAGAAACGATGTTATTACTCGTTCCTTTATAAGTAGAAGGAAAATAAGGGATTACACAGGCTAAACCAACAGTCAAAGGTTTTATAATGTGGTTGCTATGTGATTGAAATCCGTTTCTTTGCATGGCCAGGAGTTCATAAGTTCCCGTATGAGAAAAGTTTAAGTATTTTAAAGCTGAAATCAATAACAAGGAATATCTCGAAAACGGCCAACTTCTCGAAAAAAATGTGTGACATAAACTGCGTGTTTTAATGTGATCTACATTTTTTGTGTAATACGTTTTTGTCTATCTCTTACGGTTTACCAGTTATGCAAAATTCAATAAAAATAACCGAGAATAGAAAGCTCTTCAGAGGCTATTCCCAGAAAATGTTATTTGTCATGTGTATATTTTAAATATAAGAGATTTTAATTAAAATCGATAGAGCCATTCATGAGAAAATCAAAATGTTCTAAATTTTGTCCATGTAAAGGGTAGTTTGGGGTGGGGGGATTTTCTTGAAAACTTTCGTGTCGCATCTTTGGAACATAGCAACATTAAATACCAAGTCTGGTATTTAACGGTATTTTTGTTTTTGAGCTATGCTGTCCCCCCTCCCACACGCACACACACACACACACAAATGCTTATTTTGGATTCAGGGGAACCCAAAACGTATTTCCAGTGAAATCTCGATATCGAATTTTTGGGTACAATACAATACTTTCTCTATACACTATGTACATAGTACGTGTAGAGAAGATAAAAAGCGTATTCTTTTATTTCACGTATATCTAGATAGATATATGATTTAATTACTCATTTCCTTGTAGATTCATAGGAATAAGAGGATACCCTAGGCTTAAGCCAGTCAGGTCGCTGTGAGATGACTTTAAAATTCAGTTCTCTTTCCTTGATTAGGAACAAGAAAAACAAATAACGACATCCTAGTTGAAGAATGTGTATGTATTTTAAATTGAATTTGCTGTAGAGGAAAGAAGAAGACTGTTTTCAGTTATGTAAAATTGCTGGAGAATGAAGACCTGATGTGGTGGACGAAGCGGCGCATCAACAGCTTTCCCACCTCCTCATTCGACTGATTCCAGAGCCCGTCTGCTCCTCAACAGACACAATATAGCATTGGGCTCATACGCAAATACCTACATCTTTTGGGACTCCCTAAATAAAAAAGCATTTTCGGACAAAGATCCGCGCGCGCGTGTATGTGGACACCATAGCTCAAAAACGAAAGGACCTTAAGTTTGGTATTTTCAAGAAGATCCCTCCATCCACAACTTCCCTTACGTGCAACAATTTTTATTTTCTTGCTTGTAACGATTTTGGTTAAAATACCTTACGTATAAGATATGTTTATGACTAACGAAATGTACATCTTGAATTTTGTGGTAACAGCCTCTTAAGACCTCTTCATTCTGAATGACTTTTATATAACTGGCAAACCGCATGAGATACACAAAAACATACTGCATCTCGTTGAAACACACAAACTATGTCCACACTAACGTTTCAGAGAGCGACTTCTTCGCCATCTATGAGTTTTTGTATGTAGGTTTTTTATTATTATTATTATTATTATTATTATTATTATTATTATACATTTAACCGTTTTCAAGGTATTATGGGTTATTGATTTCAATTTTAAGCCACTTAAAGTTTTCGCAAATGGGACACATTTTTTTCTCGTTTCTCGTTTGTTTACTCCTGGTAAGCAAAGAGACTGGAATCTTAATTGTTTGTCACACAGTGATCGGCTTTTAAAGGATCAGACTATCGCTTTAGCCTGTGCATGTCTTATTTCCCATCTACTTCCAAAGAAGCTAGTTTTAAGACTAATCCCGTTTACGTGCCTCTTGATTATCATGATGTAGATAACAGATTAATGTTTTGAATAAATTGTTTGCTTACCGATCAGCTAAAGGACATCATGTGAATGGAACACATCAGAATTTTTGTATAGTTTATGTATACCTCCTATTACAAAAGTCATCTTGAATAAGGAGGTCTTCAGAAGTTAATCTCAGAAGCTTCAACATATACATTTAGTTTGTCATAAAAAAAGCTGCAACATACTTATATTTGAATCAAAATTGTTAGAGCCATTTTGGAGCATATCAAAAATATCCACATTTTTCCACGTATAAGGCGGTTGGAGTTGCGGGGATTTTATAAAAAAAAACATTTTTTCGCATTCTTGGAAGATGGACGCTCTTTAACTGCTGCGGTCCTCAGCGCCCCATTCTATACTGGGCGTGAAAGACCAGTTAATTTTGCTCATAGGCCTCTTTATGAGGCTTGAGGTTCTTTCACGTGCCGTAAATCTACGGCCCGGGACCAACGGCTTTACTTTCCTTCCGAAGGAAGCCATGCTCAAGATTTTTACGCCCGAAAAAAATTTATCGTCCTCCACCTTTTGATATTTCACTGCCTTTTCGTTTTGGAGCTATGTCACCCACAGACATTTTTCTAAAACTATTTTATCTTTGGATTCATATGTCAAAATGTGTGTTTCCAGGTGAAATTTCGGTGGACTACAATATCTACCGTGTACAAACACTGTTCCATTCACATGTAGCAGCACTATGTACATAACCCAACTCACTCCCAAAGCCAAAATATCGTTCTCTAATATTTTAGCAATCAGAGACCAACAAAACACTGCTAAGGAGACTATTAGCTTGAGCTGGAACAGAAGAACAGCTCAAAACATTAGCACGCAGTTTAGTGTAAGTAGAAGGGTAAAGCGAAATTAAACTCTTTTAAAAGCTGTTTCCATCGCCAGGATTAAAGCAAATGATGCCTTCCCGTTGGGGATAACTATAAGTGTTTAAATTGAAAGCAAAAACAAGCAATATCTCGGAAATTACTAATTCCATACTAAAATGTTTATGAGACGAATTTCTTAATTTAAGTTTAGTATCTCCCAAGGATGCTACACGAAGATTTTTATGAAAATCCTCCCAACCAAACTACGCTTTACATGAAAACAAAATTCGATTTTTTTTTATTTTTTCAAAAATGGCTGTAAAGATTTTGATTAAAACATGGTATATGAAATATATTTGCATGAGAAATAAGTGTGCATTTTCAATTTCCTGGGATAACCTGTGAAGTTCTCTTCATTCTGAATAACTTTTGATAACAGGTAAGCAAACATTTAGATCTCATCAATACCGTCCTTTACCGTTTCCGAGGTATTCCCTGGCATCGGTATGTCTTTCCCAAACAGGAAGTCCTCCATGTGTCTCTTGGCCATCCAAACAAGAACATTTCACTCAAATTCGCATAGCGACTGTTTTAAGACATTTTACTGTCGCTTTAAACTAGTGTATTCCCTTCTATTTACAAGAAACAAAGCAATAACACCATTATACTAATGCTTATTGCGAATCTCATGGAGTACAAAGAATAAGAACAGGTATGGAAAACTCATGCTATATGGAACATCATTATTTAAGGAATAGAAAACTGAAAAGCACCTAAGTGGAAGAGAGCAGGAAAGTATTGGATAGTACGCAACTTTGCTATGACTGGTACATCTGCTAAATAGCATTTTCCATCTAAAGGCTACTTTGGGATCAGGAGATTTTTTGCATTTCTATTTATTTATTAAATCCAGGAAGAAGTTAAAATACATAGCTTTAGTTTTCAAATTAAGCTGTTCGCACACACACACGCAGGCACACGCATGCACATACACACACATACACACACGCACACACATGCAAACACATGCGCTCACTCACGCACACATGCACATACACACACGCATACACATACACACACGCTTACACATGCACACACGCATACACACATGCACACACATACGCACGGATACATATACATACATGCAGACATACACACCCATAACATACACACACGCACACAAATATGCACACATACGCATACACACATACACACACGCATACACTTGCACACATACACACACGTATACACATGCACACACGCATTCGCATACACGCACGCACATACACACACGCACACGCACGCACGCATACATGCACATACATACACATATACACATACACACACGCACACATACACACACGCACACGCACGCATACATGCACATACATACGCATACTCACACATACACGCACGCACACACATATACACTCATACACCGGTGAAATCACGACATCGAAACTTACCAGCATTTGTCAGTTTCTGTAGTTTCCGTATGATATAAAGAAAATAAATATTGACTAATTTGTCGCCATTTAATGTATAAATTAATTTAACAAGCAAAAATTGCATGTTATTTAACCACTGCGGTTCTCAGCGTCCCATCCTAAATTAGCTGCCACCATTGCACTGCACAGGTCTTCCTGTTGTATTTGTGTCAACAGAAGACTGTAGCTGTTTGTCGCGTACGTGAAGAGCACGTTCCAATTGAGAGTTCATGGAACAGCCAATTCTGGCAGACTATTATAAAGGCCATGAAATCACTTGCAGGACGCAAGAAACTAACTGCTGTATTTTGATGGTTGTCCTGTGACTCCCTTTGTTTCCTCGCAGCTGTTATATTACAAGATGCCGAATGGTAACAAGCAACTTCTCCAGTCCTTGTAAATGCACAAAGTGCTACGAGGTCAACATTACTTTGATATAAACGGACAACAAGCAGAACGAGGCGAGGCGGTTATTATCGCATTCTTAATTTAATTCGCAGATTGATTTATGTTGCTGTCATCAAAACTTGTGAAAACAGTAGTTTATAATGTGACTACTTTATTTTTTAAAAAATAATAAAATTATTACAAAACCCAGAACATGTGTACGTTTTATGTAACATCGTTAAAATATGTAGAAATGTGCAAAATATGTAAAAAATGTAAAATAAAAAATTGTAGGGGAGTCTCAAATGACGTAATTCGCCAACATTTTTACCTCATTGAAATATAATGCAGGATTTAAAATTTGTAATTGCATAAAAATCCGGCCGGCCTCTACTCATTACACGCGGTGACTTATGATATCTTGTTTCTGTGTGATTTATACATTCCGGGAACTTTTTACTGTAGTGTGTAGAACAATAACTTGTAGGATAAGAACAAGTTTGGAGGCACTAATAAGCGAGTGTGTGATAATCAATTCTCTGAGCTAATTTCGGTTTTTTGTTGCAATAACTTTGCTCTCTAAATTACTAGAATGTGTTTCCAAATGCGCATATTTCGTCATTTTACTTTGCTGAGCTCTGCCGAGATAGATTTGATTATATTGTTATGTTAATGGAAATGGTTTTCCGCAAGGACCAATTGCTGAAGATACTGTGTTTTTCTTTGTTGCAGTAAAATCGCCGTCACTGTCTGGTTTACGCAACGTAACGTTAAAATGGAAAGAGAAGCTCAAACTCGTGTGTCGAAGCAAAGGAAATCCGCTGCCGACACTCCGCTGGTATAAAGATGGATCTCGGGTTCAGCCTTCCAGAAAAATTAGGATACATACTAAAAGGTAAGCGTATATTTGCATTTAAGAAAATCAGTTACGAATTGTGATAGCTATCCTTCAGCCCAAAGAAACAGCATTCTGCCTTTACACCTTCTTTTTAGTGCATCTCTTCTTATTCCCTCGACCTTCCACTGCAGCATCCTTACTCTGCAACCTGTTTCCCTGTCCAAAACATTTCAGTATTTTTTTCTTTTATTATTTCAATAATATTACAGATAAACAGTCGCTTTTTCTCTAATTGTCTGCTTTCTAATGTTTTTCAATCTTGATTTGCTTGAATTCTATTATCTCATTCACAGAAGTGCATTAGTTCTATACACATATTGCATTCAACTTTTGGAAACATTCTTCTGCGATAATTATAGCCAAAAAGTGTTAGCATAGCGTCGCAAACACAGGGACGAGGAAAGGACATAACTGGGTGCATGAAGGAAACAAAGGCAAGTAGGATCCTGGCAGGCATCCGCTCTCTTTACTAGTCTGCGACCGTAAGGTAATTCCACTCCAATAAAACAGTAGAATGCTGTCAGTATGCCACGATAGTATTTTTTACATTAACTGGAGTTCATTTCACCCTTAATGGCTTACTTTAGTCCAACATTGGAAAATATATTATTTTATTAATATACAAATATATTATTATCTCTACACGTATTATGTATATAGTGCACCCAAAATTTCGATTCCGAGATTTCACCGGAAACACATGTTTTCGGACTCCTGAATGCAAAAACAAAAACAAAAAAAAGCAATTTTAGAAAAATGTCCCTGTGTGTGTGTATGTCTGTGGGCAGCATTGCTCAAAAACGAAAATACCGTTAAATACAAAACTTGGTATTTAACTTTGGTGTCTTCCAAGGATGCAACACGAATATTTTCAAGAAAATCCCTCTATCCACAAATGAATCAAGATGTTCGAACTTTTTCCAAGTAAAGGGTAGTTTGGGGTGGGGGGATTTTTCTCAAAATATTCCTGTCGCATCGTTGAAGATATTAAACTTAAATACCAGGTTTGGTATTTTACCGACTTTTCGTTTTTCAGCTATTGTGTTCACAGACACACGCACACACATACGGACTTTTTTCTACAAATGCCTCTCTTGGATACGGGGGATTCTAAAACGTGTATTTCCGGTGAAATCTTAGTATCGAATTTTTGGGTGGAATGCAATATCTTCTCTATACAGCAGACAGCACGCTCGGGCAGCAGTAAAAGTCCTCAAGCCCTGACTGTCCGGTTGCGGGCAAGAAATGGCGGAACTACGATTGTGTAAATTTACTTGCTCTTTCACTATAAATTGCATAACGATGATATCAGTATTTTATACACTTTAATACTGATAACTACTATTATAATACAAAATAAAATACGAGATAAAAGATCCGCTGGGTTTTCTTGTCCAGGGCAGTGTCTACACTATGCCGGTGAAATAGTGGACTGAATTTCCGTAACACGGTTGCAGACGAAGGTTTTCCACCGATTTGCGTCGATGCGAATCCATCCTAGAGTGACCATGGAATCACTCTATAGTGCCGCCTAGTGATAGCCATACCCTATAGAATGGCAGAAGTATTTCAAAAACCGGACACCTATCAAGGATGCCAGTAATTCAAGACGTGAAAGTGTCACTTTCTTGATGGAAGGCAACCTAGTCTTGCTGCAAGCTAACCGAACGAAAGCGTTACTCTCATATTCTGTCCTGACATACAGTGCTGCACCGTAGGCCCTCTCTAATGCCTCGCACAACACGTGGACTTGCGTCCAGCTGACTATACCAACCCATCGTGGGATCGTAATGATTGAGAGGTTAGGAAGACTTGAAAACCAGGTGTCCCATTTACATCCGATGTCATGAGGTAGAATCTTGTCCCAATCTATCCCCATCAACCATGTGTCTTGGAACTTAATTTTACCTTCTACTGAAACTGGCGAAAGTATTCCAAGCGGGTCATAAAATCTTGATATTGTTCTCAGCATTTGTCGTTTAGTGGCTGGTCCTGTTAAAATTCAGTAGAATAGGGTATCTGATTCTGTGTTCCAGTTTACTTCCAGGACTCCAGTTTCCTTCTTTATTTCACGTCCCTCAGCTATCCATATGTTATTCAGAACTTGAGAATTAGTAGCCCATTTTAATTTGCAAGTCAACTCGTAGTACAAAGTCACTGCTTGATTGTCACCTTCAACGCTGACAGCAGTATCGTTTATGAAGGTACTGCTTTCCAGAATTTTTGATGACAGTGTAAATTTATCGAGAGACTTAGAAGCGAGCTCTCGTAGAGTAGCTGACAGTAGAAAGGGGCTACATGTGAGACCGAATGGCAAACGCATGAATCTACAAGGTGATTTATATAGAGCTGACACATTTCTTTCTTTAATTGTTTCAAAACGAATTCTGTTAGCGACAACTTATTATACCTAAATTGTAGAGAAACTTTGGGAGATTATTTACCTGTATAGCAAATGTTGAAAATGTCCTCCATCCTGCATAAGGCACAACTCAACACGTCGTACTGGCCACTCGTTGGAGGACTCTGTTGTCAATAGCTTGAATCTCCTTTGTGATGTGCTTCAGATCGTCCAATATCTGGGGACGTGTGGCGTACTCTGCCTTTTAAGTAACCCCATAGAAAGAAGTCCGGTGATGTGGCCACCGGTTCCGTGAAATTATCTGGTCGTCAAAGAAACTTGCAATTAGGTTCATGGATTCATTTGATGTATGGCATGTAGCGCCATCTTGCTGAAAATATCATTGACTCAGCTTTGCATCGTCCAGTTGCTCAACAAACTCTATGAAAATCAGTCGGTACTCTGCAGAGTTCACAGTCTGGTTAAAAAAAAATGACCCCACTATTCTCTGTGCCTATATTGAGCACCAAACTCCAATGTTAACTGGGTGCACAGATGCTTCATGGATGACATGTGGATTCCGACGGCCCAATGGCGTGAGTTCTGTGAGTTCACATAACCGGATAAATGGAACCACGCTTCATCTGTGAACCATGTGATGGACAATTTGACAAGATTTTGCTCAATGAACGTCTGAAACCAACTACAATAATTTAATATTTTATCCTTATCTGGTTCTTGAACAACCGTAACCCTATATAGCTTTAGGCCCGCACTTTTCTGACACATTGAGTAGGTGAACCTTGTCTCCTGCGACAAACGTCTTAATGATTTTTTGGGTGACTACTCCAGTCGTGCTCTTACGTCAACAACAACCGTGGGAAGCCTAGATGAACGATGCTTGCCAGAGATCCAGTTGTTTCCAATTTGTTTACCACTCCCAGTATTGTGTTTCTTTTGGGAGGATTGTGAACACTAAATTCCCTCTAGTATATCCTTTATTAGCTGCAATTGAATTCGTAATCCAGTATTGCTTCACAAGGAAGAGTCGTTGATTTTCACGTTGAAACATCTGCCAAAAATGCAATTAGGAATAAAGCATAAACATTTGCGCATCTAGTGACAAGGAATCGAAAATCCAGAACATTCTGCTTAATTTGGTGCTAAAATTCAGTCATTGAATGAATTTCCAACGGAATAATTAAAGAAAGAAATGTGTCAGTTCTATATAAATCACTCTATATAAGTGATAACATCTTCGGTCATTCTCCAAGATCTATTTTCTTCAATGACTAGAAACCATAAGAACCTTGTGAGATCTCATCTTTTTTGTCCAAACCCAGTTGCAAGGAGGCCTGCGTTACATCTCTAATTAAGGCCTTTCGGTGCAAACGAAACCGAAGTAATATTGACAAAATTTCTGGTAACAAATTTGGACCAAATTCAAGGGCATCGTTGAGAGCCGCGTTTTATAATTCGTCAAACACTATTCTCCATTTGATTTCACCTCGTTTTTCCCTTTTAAGAGCATGATGTGGCAAGTAGTATGTATTGTAATAATTGCCGTCTGCTGCAATTTCTATTTGGCTATTGTGAATGTAGTCTAACATCAATGTGTAATACGTCTCCTGAAATAAAGTGTTGTTTGCAAGTATGTTTGTTTTTTCTGCAGACTAACAAAACGTTTCTCACCATTGATTTTGTTAGGGAGGAATACATCATCTTCCTTTCTAAGCAATGAGACTACTCTCCTCCCATCCTCCATTTGAAAATTATCGTGAAACTCTCGTAAGATGGTAGCTTCTTTAGTTGTAAGTGTCCTCTCTTGCAGATCTTATATTCCCAACGTTTCTAAATCCCAGAAGTGCCTCGCGTCATATTCTGGAGGCAGTTGTGCACCTGAGTGAATGAAGTTAACAGTTACATGGTTAACTGAAACTACGGATCTACTTCCGCTAAGAATTCAGCCAAAATGAGATGGAAGAAGAATCAATGTGCTTGATAAGCGTATAGGCTGATGATGTTTCAACACCTTCCAGTACTGGTCTCCTCCTATCAGAATCTCAATAAGTGGGTTGTGTTCATCTCCTTTAGGATCTGCGAGTTGCATTTTAGGAACACGTAATAATGTTAGGATGTTTTGTGATACCTTCGGATGTGGTGAATATGTATTATCACTTTCATTATACAAACACAAAGAGTAAGTAAAATATGGAACATTTGCTGCTTTTATTCATTTTGCAAACATACACACACACACCATGAACAGACTAAAAACTGAAAAGTTGATTAGGTATTATTAAACTCAACTTTGGTGTTTAACTTTGATCATCTGCCAAAGATGTGGCAAGAAAATAGCCTCACCTCAGTTCCCTTTACACGGAAATGTTTTTCTCAAAAATACCTATATTTGCCTTTTACCTGGAAGGAACTAATACAACCGTTTCTGCTAATGTTTATCTACAGTATCACGATTTAGATAAAAGAATAATCCTTTGTAACAATGCATAAGATTTTTATATTTAAGCATGCTATGCCATCAGTTTAAATTGTCTCAATTGGAATGGGGATGTTATCAACCAGTGTTTATCTCGATTAGACTTAAAAATAAGTATTTTACTTTCTCAAGCACATATGCACATGGTAGGTAAAGCAAGTATTGTATTTTACCCAAAAATTCGATACCGCCGGAAACACTTATTTTGAATAAAAACGTATTGTGCGTGTGTGAACAGTATAACTGAAAACGAAAAGTTGGTTACCTACTTAAGTTCCGTATCTTCCAAGAATGCGGCACGAAGCTTTCAGGAAAGTTCCTCCTTCCCCAAATGCCCTTTTCCATGTTTCTTATTTCTAAAAATGGTTATAACGATTTCCATTAAAATGCCATACATTAAATGTGTTTAAAGGAAAATAAAATGTATATCCTGAATTTCTTGGGAATAGCCTCTGATGACTTCTTCATGTTGAATGAATTTTGCATAACTGGACAAAAACTTACTACACCAAAAGTTTAGGTCTATTTATGCCGTACAGAGAGATAGCCATTTCAGAAATGTTCCCAGTTATTGATTTCAATTCTAAAATACTTTCTCGTCCATTTCACATATTTTGTGTTAAGAGATTTGACCGTCAAATTTAGCCTACTGTTTTCTCGGATTTCCCTTCTACTTATAATATCGCCCTCCGTGGTGTAATGGTTACCATATACCCAAGGTCGCGGGTTCAAACCCGGCGGAGGACGATGGATTTTTTCGGGTGTAAAAATCCTTAGCGTGGCTTCCTTCAGAAGGGAAGTAAAGCCGTTGGTCCCGTGTCGTAGATTTGCGTCACGGAAAAGAACCTCAAGCCTGATAGAGAGGCCTCTGAGCAAAATTAAACGGTCTTTCACGCCTAGTATAGAATGGGACGCTCAGAACCACAGCAGTTAAAGAGCGTCCATAAATAACACGCCATCTCCATTTTTTTTCTGCTTATAATAATAATAATAATAATAATAATAATAATAATAATAATAATAATAATAATAATGATAATGATAATAATAATAATAACAACAAGAAGAAGACAATTTCTTGGAAAGTTTAGCATGATGTATACACAGTTGTTTGCGGAAAAGGTAGAGAAAGTCATGTGACTTGAACACTGAGATGTTTTATATTCCGCCTCTACCTTGCGAATGACCTTACGCACATTTGTATAAGAGTTATACTTTCAAACGTCATTTTCTTACATTTTGTTATATTCAAAATATTCCACACGATTAACTATTCAAATTTTCAACAGAAACTTACAAATAATGAAAAGACATGTTTATCAAAATGTGTTAGCTACACAAATATCTTAAAATATTGGTTTTAAATAAAAATCCTCAACACCATATTTGACAAAACTAAAGTTAACGGGCATTTTCCCATGTAAAGAGTATTTGAGATGGGGATTTTTGTTTTTTTTAAATACACGCCTCACACAAATATGTTCATATAATTTTCCTGATTATTGCCAATTAGAACATAATGTTTCAGTTTTTAATTGACAACAGAGAGTTTGAAATACATGTATTTTGCTCATCATTCAACATCCATATAAGTATCTAATGCTTTCATTTATCTTTTCATTTTATTACTTTCTCTATACGTACTATGTATCTACATAGTGTATAGAGAAGGTATTGTATTGCACCCAAAAAGTCCATACCGAGATTTCACCGGAAATACATGTCATGGGACCTCCTGAAAGTCAACAACACGACAGTAAAAACCTTTTTAGAAAAATGTCCGCGTGTGTGTATGTGAGTGAGTGTGTATGGGAGGGGGGCAGCATAGCTCAAAAACGAAAAGTCCGTTAAATAACGAACTTGGTATTTAAGTTCAGTATCTTCCAAGGATGAGACACGACGATTTTTCAAGAAAATCCCTCCACCGCCAACTACCATTTACATGGAATATTTTTCGAAAATTTTGAGGACATCTTTATTCTGGATGAATTTTGCATAACTGGTAAACCGTAAGAGATAGACAAAGTCCAGCTTAACAAGAGAATCTAGAGCTGTTTAAAATACACAATTTATGTTATATAAATCTTTTTCGTGGAGCTGATTGTTTTTGAGATATTCCTTGATATAAGTTTCAGCTTTAAAATACTTATACCTTTCTCAAACGGAAATTTGTCAAATCCTAGCCATACAAATAAAGGAACTTCAATCACATAGCAACCAGCTTTTGACTATCACTTTAACCTATGGTACTCCCTTATTTCGCTTCTACTTATAAGGAAGCAAGTAATACGACTATTTGTGATAACTTTTTTTTCGATGAGCATGAATATGCAACTTCTAAGAACAAGCTGCTTAGCAATAATTTGTTACGCAGATGTAGAGAAAGTCAACCTGCTGAGCAGCTGTCTGTATAGCCAGTCACGCGGACACCCTTTGTGTTTCTTTGCTACCACACACCAATTAGTTATTCTTTAATCTCCCTTATTACATTTTCATCGTCAAAAATGTTAAACGCAAAAAAGGTTTTTTTCATTATTTAGTTGAATGAAACATCTCATTAGATTATTAAAACAAGTTTGATGATACAGCAACGGTATAATGGTTGGCTTGTTCAGTTTAAAATAGCTCCAGATGAAGTAAACAAGAGAGCATATATTCCAATTATAGTCTTGTGGAACAGACTACATTAAACACTGATCATTGGGTTTATAGCAGCAACAGGACATATGACAGAATATAAGTCCAGTCTGAAACACAACATTAAACAATGCTCCTTGAGCAGCAACAGAACATATGCCAGAATATAAGTCCAGTTTGAAACACAATATTACAAAATGCTCCTTGAGTTTACAGCACAAACAGAAAATGTGCTGGACTGACAGTACATCAGACATTGATCTATGAAGTTTACAGCAGAAACAGAAAACGTGCTGGTCTGACAGTACATCAGATATTGATCTATGAAGTTTAGAGCATAAACAGAAAACGTGCTGGTCTGACAGTACATCAGATATTGATCTATGAATTTTATAGCATAAACAGAAAACGTGCTGGTCTGACAGTACATCAGATATTGATCTATGAATTTTATAGCATAAACAGAAAACGTGCTGGTCTGACAGTACATCAGATATTGATCTATGAAGTTTAGAGCATAAACAGAAAACGTGCTGGTCTGACAGTACATCAGATATTGATCTATGAAGTTTAGAGCATAAACAGAAAACGTGCTGGTCTGACAGTACATCAGATATTGATCTATGAAGTTTATAGCAGAAACAGAATACGTGCTGGTCTGACAGTACATCAGATATTGATCTATGAAGTTTAGAGCATAAACAGAAAACGTGCTGGTCTGACAGTACATCAGATATTGATCTATGAAGTTTAGAGCATAAACAGAAAACGTGCTGGTCTGACAGTACATCAGATATTGATCTATGAAGTATAAACCAGAATCGGAAAACGTGCTGGTCTGACAGTACATCAGACATTGATCTATGAAGTTTAGAGCATAAACAGAAAACGTGCTGGTCTGACAGTACATCAGATATTGATCTATGAAGTATAAACCAGAATCGGAAAACGTGCTGGTCTGACAGTACATCAGACATTGATCTATGAATTTTATAGCAGAAACAGAATACGTGCTGGTCTGACTGTACATCAAACATTGATCCATGAAGTATACAGCAGAAACAGAAAACGTGCTAGTTTGAGAGTACATCAGATATAGATCTGTGAAGTTTACAGCAGAAACAGAATACGCTCTGGTCTGACATTACATCAGACATTGATCTATTAAGTTTACATCAGAAACAGAATGCATGCTGGTCTGACAGTACATCACACATTGATCTATAAGGTACACAGCGGTAGCAGAAAACGTGCTGGTCTGAGAGTACATCAAGACATTCATCTATGAAGTATACAGCAGAAACAGAAAACATACTGGTCTGATAGTACATCAGACATTGATCTATGAAGTATACAGAAGAAACAGAATACGTGCTGGTCTTAAAATACATCAGACATGACAGTACATCAGATATTTATCTATGTAGTATACAGCAGAAACGGAAAACGTGCTGGTGTGACAGTACATCAGACATTGATCTATGAATTTTACAGCAGAAACAGAATATGTGGTGGTCTGACAGTACATCAGACATTCATCTATGAAGTATACAGCAGAAACAGAAAATGTGCTGGTCTGATAGTACATCTGACATTGATCTATGTATTTTACAGCAGAAACAGAAAACGTGCTGGTCTGACAGTACAACAGACATTGATCCATGAAGTTTGCAGCAGAAACACAATACCTGCTAGTCTGACAGTACATCAGACATTGTTCTATAAAGAATACAACAGAAACAGAAAACGTGCTAGCCTGACAGTACATCAGATATTGATCTGTGCAGTTTACAGCAGAAACAGAATACGCGCTGGTCTGAGAGTACATCAGACATTGATCTATGACGTTTGCATCAGAAGCAGAATGCGTTCTGGGCTGACAGTGCATCAGACATTGATCTATGAAGTATACAGCGGGAGCAGAAAACGTGCTGGTCTGACAGTACATCAGACACTGATCTATGAAGTATAAAGCAAAAACAGAAAACATACTTGTCTGATAGCACAACAGACATTGATCTATGACGTATACAGCAGAAATAGGATACGTGCTGGTCTGAAAATACATCAGACATGACAGCACATCAGACATCAATCTATGAAGTATACAGCATAAACGGAAAACATGCTGGTGTGACAGTACATCACACATTGATCTATGAATTTTACAGCAGAAACAGAATACGTGCTGGTCAGTCAGTACATCAGACATTGATTTATGAAGTATACAGCAGAAACAGAAAACTTGCTGATCTGATAGTACATCTGACATTGATCTATGAATTTTACAGCAGAAAAAGAAAACGAGCTGGTCTGACAGTGATTCAGACATTCATCTATGAATTTTACAGCAGAAACAGAATACGTGCTGGACTGACTGTACATCAAACATTGATTCATGAAGTTTGCAGCAGAAACAGATTACCTACTGGTCTCATACTACATCAGACATTGTTCTATGAAGTATAAGGCAGAAACAGAAAACGCGCTAGTCTGATAGTACATCAAATATTGATCTGTGAAGTTTACAACAGAAACAGAATACGCGCTGGTCTGACAGTATATCAGACATTGATCTGTGCAGTTTACAGCAGAAAAAGAATACGCGCTGCTTTGAGAGTACATCAGACATTGATCTATGATGTTTACACCAGAAGCAGAATGCGTGCTGGGCTGAGAGTACATCGACATTGATCTATGAAGTATACAGCGGTAGCACAAAACGTTCTGGTCTGACAGTACATCAGACATTGATTTATGTGGTATACAACACAAAACCTACTGGTATGATAGTACATAGGACATTGATCTATGAAATATGCAGCAGAAACAGAATACGTGCTGGTCTGAAAATACATCAGACATGACAGTACATCAGACATTGATCTATGAATTATACAGCAGGAACGGAAAACGTGCTGATGTGACAGTACATCAGACATTGATCTATGAAGTATACAGTGGTAGCACAAAACGTGCTGGTCTGACACTACATCAGACATTGATTTATGTGGTATACAGAAGAAACAGAAAATATACTGGTCTGATAGTACATCAGACTTTGAACTATGAAATATGCAGGAAAAACAGAATACGTGCTGGGCTAAAATACATCAGATATGACAATACATTAACATTGATCTATGAATGTTACAGCAGAAACAGGATACGTGCTGGTCTGACAGTACATCAGCCATTGCTCTTTGAAGTATACAGCAGAAACAGAAAACGTGCTGGTCTGATAGCACATCTGACATTGATCTATGAATTTTACAGCAGAAACAGAAAACGTGCTGGTCTGACAACATCAGACATTCATCTATGAATTTTACAGCTGAAACAGAATACGTGCTGGACTGACTGTACATCAGACAATGATCCATGAAGTTTGCAGCAGAAACAGAATACCTGCTGGTATTACAGTCATCAGACATTGTTCTATGAAGTATACAGCAGAAACAGAAAACGTGCTAGTATGACAGTACATCAGATATTGATCTGTGATGTTTACAGCGAAAACAGAATACGCGCTGGTCTGACAGTACATCAGACATTGATCTATTAAATTTACATCAGAAACAGAATGCGTGCTGGTCTGACAGTACAGCAGCCATTGATCTATTAAGTATACAGCGGTAGCAGAAAACGTGCTGGTCTGAAAGTACATCAGACATTGATCTATGAAGTATACAGCAGAAACAAAAAACATACTGCTCTGATAGTACAGCAGACATTGTTCTATGAAATATACAGCAAAATCAGCATACGTGCTGGTCTGACTGTATATCAGACATTGTTCTATGAAGTATACAGCGTAAGCAGAAAACGTGTTGATCTGACAGTACATCGGACACCAATCTATGAAGTATACAGCTGTAACAGAAATCGTGCTGATCTGACAGTACATCAAACATTCGTCTATGAGGTATACAAAATAAGCAGAAAACGTGCTGGCCAGACACTACATCAGACATTGATCTAAGAAGTTTACAGCAAAAACAGAAATCGTGCTGATCTGACAGTACATTAGACATTGATCTATGAAATTTACAGCACAAGCAGAATACGTGCTGGTCTAACAGTACATTAGACATTGATCTATGAAATTTACAGCAGAATCAGAAAACGTGCCGGTCTGACAGTACATCTGACATTGAACTATGAAGTTTGCAGCAGAAACATAATACGTGCTGGACTGACAGTACATCAAAAATTGATCTATGAAGTTTACAGCAAAAACAGAATACGTGCTGGTCTGGCAGTACATCATACATTGATCTATGAAGTTTAGAGCATAAACAGAAAACATGGGGGTGAAAGAGTACAACAGATATTGATCAATGAAGTATACAGCAAAAACAGAAAACGTGCTGGTCTGAGAGTGCATCAGACATTGATTTATTAAATATAGAGCAGAAACTGAACACCTGCTGGTCTTACAGTGCATTAGACATTAATCTATGAAGTATACAGCAGAAACAGAATACGTGCTGGTCTGACAATACATTAGTCATTGCTCTATGAAGTATACAGCAGACACAGAAAACCTGCTGGACTGACAGTAAATCCAACATTCATCTAGGAAGTATACAGCAGAACAGAAAACGTGCTGGTGTGGCAGTATATCAGACATTGATCTAAAATGTATACAGCACAACAGAAAACGTTCTGGTGTGACAGTACATCCGACATTGATCTACTAAGTATACAGCAAAACAGAAAACGTGCTGGTGTGACAGTACATCCAGCATTCATCTAGGAAGTTTACAGCAGAACAGAAAACGTGCTAGTGTGGCATTCATTGATCCATGAAGTATACAGCAGAAACAGAAAACGTGTTGGTGTGACAGACATTGCTCTATGAAGTATAGGGCAGAAACAGAAAACGTGTTGGTCTGACAGTACACCAGACATTGATCTATGAAGTATACATCAAAAACAGAAAACATGCTGGCGTAAGTGACACTGCTCTATGAAGTATACAACAGAAATAGAAAATGTTCTGGTGTAACTGACATTGCTCTATGAAGTAAACAGCAGAAACAGAAAACGTGCTGGTGTGACAGACATTGCTCTATGAAGTAAACAGCAGAAATAGAAAATGTGCTGGTGTAACTGACATTGCTCTATGAAGTACACAGCAGAAGCAGAAAACGTGCTGGTGTGACTGTCATTAATCTATGAAATATGCAGCAGTAACAGAAATCGTGCTGGAGTGACAGACATTGCTCTATTAAGTATACAACAGAAACAGAAAACGTGCTGATGTGACTGACACTGCTCTATGAAGCATACAGCAGAAATAGAAAACGTGCTGGTGTGACTGACATTAATCTATGAAGTATGCACCAGAAACAGAAAACGTGCTGGTGTGACTGACACTGCTCTATGAAGTATACAGGAGAAACAGAACACGTACTGGTGTGACAGACACTCCTCTATGAAGTATAGAGCAGAAATGGAAAACGTGCTGGTGTGACTGACATTAATCTATGAAGTATGCAACAGAAAAAGAAAATGTGCTGGAATGACAGACATTGCTCTATGAAGTATAGAGCAGAAACAGAAAACGTGCTGGTGTCACAGACACTGCTCTATGAAGTATACAGCAGAAACAGAAAACGTGCTGGTGTGACAGACACTTCTCCATGAAGTACACAGCAGCAATAGAAAACGTGCTGGTGTGACTGACATTAATCTATGAAGTATGCAGCAGAAACAGAAAACGTGCTGGTGTGACAGACACTGTCTTATGAAGTACACAGCAGAAATAGAAAACGTGCTGGTGTGACTGACATTGATCTATGAAGTATGCAGCAGAAACAGAAAACGTGCTGGTGTGACAGACATTGCTCTATGAAGTATACAGCATAAACATAAAACGTGCTGGAATGACAGACAATGCTCTATGAAGTATACAGCAGAAATAGAAAACGTGCTGGTGTGACAGACACTGCTCAATGAAGTCTACAGCAGAAATAGAAAACGTGCTGGTGTGACAGACACTGCTCTATGAAGTATACAACAGAAACAGAAAACGTGCTGGTGTGACAGACATTGCTCTATGAAGTATACAAAAGAAATAGAAAACGTCCTAGTGTGACTGACATTGCTCTAAGAAGTATACAGCAGAAACAGAAAACGTGCTGGTGTGATGGACATTGCTCTATGAAGTATACAGCAGAAACAGAAAACGAGCTGACGCGACTGACACTGCTCTATGAAGTATATAGCAGAAACAGAAAATGTGCTAATGTGACTGACACTGCTCTATGAAGCATACAGCAGAAATAGAAAACGTGCTGGTGTGACTGACATTAATCTATGAAGTATACACCAGAACAGAAAACGTGCTGGTGTGACTGACACTACTCTATGAAGTATGCACCAGAAACAGAAAACGTGCTGGGGTGACAGACACAGCTCTATGAAGTATACAGGAGAAACAGAAAACTTGCTGGCGTGACTGACATTAATCTATGAAGTATGCACCAGAAACAGAATACGTGATGGTGTGACAGACACTGCTCTATGAAGTATACAGCAGAAATGGAAAACGTGCTGGTGTGACTGACATTAATCTATGAAGTATTCAGCAGAAACACAAAACGTGCTGGTGTGACAGATTTTCTCTATGAAGTATACAGCAGAAACGGAATACGTGCTGGTGTGACAGAGATTGCTCTATGAATTATACTTCAGAAATAGAAAACGTGCTGGTGTGACTGACATTAATTTATGAAATATACAGCAGAAACAGAAAACGTACCGGTGTGACAGACATTGCTCTATGAAGTATGCAGCAGAAATAGAAAACGTGCTGGTAAGACTGACATTAATCTATGAAGTATACAGCAGAAATAGAAAGCGTGCTGGTGTGACTGACATTAATCTATGAAGTATGCAGCAGAAATAGAAAACGTGGTATTGTGACTGACATTAATCTATGAAGTATTCCGCAGAAACAGAAAACGTGCTGGTGTGCTAGACATTGCTCTATGAAGTATGCAGCTGGAACAGAAAACATGCTGGTGTGACTGACACTGCTCTATGAAGTATACATCAGAAATAGAAAACGTGCTGGTATGACAGACATTGCTCTATGAAGTATACAGCTGAAATAGAAAACGTGCTGGTGCGATAGACATTGCGCTATGAAGTATACAGCAGAAACAGAAAACGTGCTGGTGTGACTGGCAATGCTCTATGAAGTATACAACAGAAATAGAAAATGTGCTGGTGTGACAGACATTGCTCCATGAAGTATACAGCAGAAACAGAAAACGTGCTGGTGTGACAGACATTGCTCTATGAAGTATACAGCCGAAACAGAAAACGTGCTGGTGTGACAGACATTGCTCTAGGAAGTATACAGCAGAAACGGAAAACGTGCTGGTGTGACAGAGATTGTTCTATGAATTATACTTCAGAAATAGAAAACGTGCTGGTGTGACTGACATTAATTTTTGAAGTATACAGCAGAAACAGAAAACGTACCGGTGTGACAGACATTGCTCTATGAAGTATAGAGCAGAAACAGAAAACGTGCTGGTGTGACAGACATTGCTCTATGAAGCATACAGCAAAAATAGAAAACGTGCTGGTCTGACAGACATTGCTCTATGAAGTATACAGCATACACAGAAAACGTGCTGGAATAACAGACATTGCTCCATGAAGCATACAGCAGAAATAGAAAACGTGCTGGTGTGACAGACACTGCTCTATGAAGTATACAGCAGAAACAGAAAACGTGCTGGAATGACAGACATTGCTCTATGAAGTATACAGCATAAACAGAAAATGTGCTGGAATGACAGACATTGCTCTATGAAGTATACAGCATAAACAGAAAACGTGCTGGAAAGACAGACATTGCTCTATTAAGTATACAACAGAAACAGAAAACGTGCTGATGTGACTGACATTGCTCTATGAAGTATGCAGCAGAAATAGAAAACGTGCTGGTAAGACTGACATTAATCTATGAAGTATGCAGCAGAAATAGAAAATGTGCTGGTGCGACTGACATTAATCTATGAAGTATACAGCAGAAATAGAAAACGTGCTGGTGTGACTGACATTAATCTATGAAGTATTCCGCAGAAACAGAAAACGTGCTGGTGTGCTAGACATTGCTCTATGAAGTATGCAGCTGGAACAGAAAACATGCTGGTGTGACTGACACTGCTCTATGAAGTATACATCAGAAATAGAAAACGTGCTGGTATGACAGACATTGCTCTATGAGGTATACAGCTGAAATAGAAAACGTGCTGGTGCGATAGACATTGCGCTATGAAGTATACAGCAGAAACAGAAAACGTGCTGGTGTGACTGGCAATGCTCTATGAAGTATGCAACAGAAATAGAAAACCTGCCGGTGTGACAGACATTGCTCTATGAAGTATACAGCAGAAACAGAAAACGTGCTGGTGTGACAGACATTGCTCTATGAAGTATACAGCCGAAACAGAAAATGTGCTGGTGTGACAGAAATTGCTCTAGGAAGTATACAGCAGAAACGGAAAACGTGCTGGTGTGACAGAGATTGTTCTATGAATTATACTTCAGAAATAGAAAACGTGCTGGTGTGACTGACATTAATTTTTGAAGTATACAGCAGAAACAGAAAACGTACCGGTGTGACAGACATTGCTCTATGAAGTATATAGCAGAAACAGAAAACGTGCTGGTGTGACAGACATTGCTCTATGAAGCATACAGCAGAAATAGAAAACGTACTGGTGTGACAGACATTGCTCTATGAAGTATACAGCATACACAGAAAACGTGCTGGAATGACAGACATAGCTCCATGAAGTATACAGCAGAAATAGAAAACGTGGTGGTTGTGACAGACACTGCTCTATGAAGTATACAGCAGAAACAGAAAACGTGCTGGAATGACAGACATTGCTCTATGAAGTATACAGCATAAACAGAAAATGTGCTGGAATGACAGACATTGCTCTATGAAGTATACAGCATAAACAGAAAACGTGCTGGAATGACAGACATTGACCTATGAAGTATGCAGCATAAACAGAAAACGTACTGGTGTGATAGACATTGCTCTATGAAGTATGCAGCAGAAATAGAAAACGTGCTGGAATGACAGGAATTGCTCTATGCAGTATACAGCATAAACAGAAAACGTGCTGGAATGACAGACATTGCTCTATGAAGTATACAGCAGAAATAGAAAACGTGCTGGTGTGACAGACATTGCTCTATGAAGTATACAAAAGAAATAGAAAACGTCCTGTTGTGACTGACATTGCTCTAAGAAGTATACAGCAGAAACAGAAAACGTGCTGGTGTGATAGACATTGCTCTATGAAGGGTACAGCAGAAATAGAAAACGTGCTGGTGTGACTGACATTAATCTATGAAGTATGCAGCAGAAATAGAAAACGTGCTGGTGTGACTGACATTAATCTATGAAGTATTCCGCAGAAACAGAAAACGTGCTGGTGTGACAGACATTGCTCTATGATGTATGCAGCAGGAACAGAAAACATGCTGGTGTGTGACACTGCTCTATGAAGTATACATCAGAAATAGAAAACGTGCTGGTATGACAGACATTGCTCTATGAAGTATACAGCTGAAATAGAAAACGTGCTGGTGCGATAGACATTGCGCTATGAAGTATACAGCAGAAACAGAAAACGTGCTGGTGTGACTGGCAATGCTCTATGAAGTATACAACAGAAATAGAAAACGTGCTGGTGTGACAGACATTGCTCTATGAAGTATACAGCAGAAACGGAATACGTGCTGGTGTGACAGAGATTGCTCTATGAATTATACTTCAGAAATAGAAAACGTGCTGGTGTGACTGACATTAATTTATGAAGTATACAGCAGAAACAGAAAACGTACCGGTGTGGCAGACATTGCTCTATGAAGTATATAGCAGAAACAGAAAACGTGCTGGTGTGACAGACATTGCTCAATGAAGCATACAGCAGAAATAGAAAACGTACTGGTGTGACAGACATTGCTCTATGAAGTATACAGCATACACAGAAAACGTGCTGGAATGACAGACATAGCTCCATGAAGTATACAGCAGAAATAGAAAACGTGCTGGTGTGACAGACATTGCTCCATGAAGTATACAGCAGAAATAGAAAACGTGCTGGTGTGACAGACACTGCTCTATGAAGTATACAGCAGAAACAGAAAACGTGCTGGAATGACAGACATTGCTCTATGAAGTATACAGCATAAACAGAAAATGTGCTGGAATGACAGACATTGCTCTATGAAGTATACAGCATAAACAGAAAACGTGCTGGAATGACAGACATTGATCTATGAAGTATGCAGCATAAACAGAAAACGTACTGGTGTGATAGACAATGCTCTATGAAGTATGCAGCAGAAATAGAAAACGTGCTGGAATGACAGGAATTGCTCTATGAAGTATACAGCATAAACAGAAAACGTGCTGGAATGACAGACATTGCTCTATGAAGTATACAGCAGAAATAGAAAACGTGCTGGTGTGACAGACATTGCTCTATGAAGTATACAAAAGAAATAGAAAACGTCCTGTTGTGACTGACATTGCTCTAAGAAGTATACAGCAGAAACAGAAAACGTGCTGGTGTGATAGACATTGCTCTATGAAGGGTACAGCAGAAATAGAAAACGTGCTGGTGTGACTGACATTAATCTATGAAGTATGCAGCAGAAATAGAAAACGTGCTGGTGTGACTGACATTAATCTATGAAGTATTCCGCAGAAACAGAAAACGTGCTGGTGTGACAGACATTGCTCTATGATGTATGCAGCAGGAACAGAAAACATGCTGGTGTGTGACACTGCTCTATGAAGTATACATCAGAAATAGAAAACGTGCTGGTATGACGGACATTGCTCTATGAAGTATACAGCTGAAATAGAAAACGTGCTGGTGTGACAGACATTGCGCTATGAAGTATACAGCAGAAACAGAAAACGTGCTGTTCAGACAGACATTGCTCTATGAAGTATACAGCAGAAACAGGAAACGTGCTGTTCAGACAGACATTGGTCTATGAAGTATACTTCAGAAATAGAAAACGTGCTGGTATGACAGACATTGCTCTATGAAGTATACAGCAGAAATAGAAAACGTGCTGGTATGACTGACACCGGATCTATGAAGTATACAGCAGATACAGAAAACGTGCTGGAATGACAGACATTGCTCTATGAAGTACACAGCAGAAATAGAAAACGTGCTGGTATGACTGACACCGGTCTATGAGGTATACAGCAGAAATAGAAAACGTGCTGGTATGACTGACACCGGATCTATGAAGTATACAGCAGATACAGAAAACGTGCTGGAATGACAGACATTGCTCTATGAAGTACACAGCAGAAATAGAAAACGTGCTGGTGTGACAGACATTGATCCATGAAGTATGCAGCAGAAACAGAAAACGTACTGGTGTGACAGACATTGATCCATGAAGTATGCAGCAGAAACAGAAAACGTACTGGTGTGACAGACATTGATCCATGAAGTATGCAGCAGAAACAGAAAACGTACTGGTGTGACAGACATTGATCCATGAAGTATGCAGCAGAAACAGAAAACGTACTGGTGTGACAGACATTGATCCATGAAGTACACAGCAGAAACAGAAAACGTACTGGTGTGACAGACATTGATCCATGAAGTATGCAGCAGAAACAGAAAACGTACTGGTGTGACAGACATTGATCCATGAAGTACACAGCAGAAACAGAAAACGTACTGGTGTGACAGACATTGGTCTATGAAGTACACAGCAGAAACAGAAAACGTGCTGGTGTGACAGACATTGATCCATGAAGTACACAGCAGAAACAGAAAACGTACTGGTGTGACAGACATTGATCCATGAAGTACACAGCAGAAACAGAAAACGTACTGGTGTGACAGACATTGATCCATGAAGTATGCAGCAGAAACAGAAAACGTACTGGTGTGACAGACATTGATCCATGAAGTACACAGCAGAAACAGAAAACGTACTGGTGTGACAGACACTGCTCTATGAATTATGCAGCAGAAACAGAAAACGTACTGGTGTGACAGACACTGCTCTATGAATTACACAGCAGAAACAGAATACGTGCTGGTGTGACAGACACTGCTCTATGAATTATGCAGCAGAAACAGAAAACGTACTGGTGTGACAGACACTGCTCTATGAATTATGCAGCAGAAACAGAAAACGTACTGGTGTGACAGACACTGCTCTATGAATTATGCAGCAGAAACAGAAAACGTACTGGTGTGACAGACACTGCTCTATGAATTACACAGCAGAAACAGAATACGTGCTGGTGTGACAGACACTGCTCTATGAAGTATACTTCAGAAATAGGAAACGTGCTGGTGTGACTGACCTTAATCTATGAAGTATACTGCAGAAACAGAAAACGTGCTTGTGTGACAGACATTGCTCTATGAAGTATACTTCAGAAATAGGAAACGTGCTGGTGTGACTGACCTTAATCTATGAAGTATACTGCAGAAACAGAAAACGTGCTGGTGTGACAGACATTGATCTATGAAGTATACAGCAGAAACAGAAAACGTGCTTGTGTGACAGACATTGGTCTATGAAGTATACAGCAGAAACAGAAAACGTTTTGGTGTGACAGACATTGATCTATGAAGTATACAGCTGAAACAGAAAACGTGCTGGTGTGACAGACATTGCTCAATGAAGAATATAGCAGAATGTTAACGTCTCGCGCCGCAAACGACGGATCGTAAAGTTGGCGCCCTTTTCCTTGACTCTACCTGTAGTCTTAAAGCTCAAGGTTAAACAACAATTATTGATCATATCGTGCCTAAATAAGAGAATGGTGCCAAAATGAACCTTTGTCATCCCATATTTACGGAGAAGTAAATATGCTGCCTGGTAGACTGGATTGCATTTAACATGAAGAATATATGGACAAATAGCGCATCGGTTTGAATAAGAACAAATGAAAGCTTAGTGTAATAATAGAGGACTGATGTGTCTCTTCTTGTTTTCGTAAGCGAATATCTCCATCATTTGTTTTCAGTTAGCGGCAGTGTCAGATTACCAATATGGTTAAACAAATTCCGAGGCTACATCTCACGAATTTCTCTAGTCACGTTGAGTCTTATAAAAAGGAGACTAACATGGTTTTAAATATAAGAGGAATACATTAATCGAAGGGCATTGAAATTCTTTCCAAAATTAAATTAAATTGAGTTTTATTTACAGTTGTCAGCGTCCCATTCTATTCTGCGCGTTAAAGCCTACTTAATTTTTTTTTTATAGCCCCCTTTAACATCTAAGGTCATATCAGGGGCTTTGCACTTGAAACAACTCGTTTTCTGTAGTTTTAAATAATTTTATTTTCCTCAAACACACACACATTCACCCTCACATACATACCTCCAGACTCTGTGGGAGATAGGGAATACTTCTGGCGAAAGAAAATTTACCTGCCTCAGCCGGGATTCGAACCCAGGACCTCCGGGTGAGAAGTCTATCACAGGTTTTAGGTTATTTTACGTATCATGGAACCCTTTTCTGCTCTACGCCAGGTTTGAACCCTATATGATTTACCAGTAATACATAAATCTGAACTGCTACATACATATAACTGTTCACGGTTCAGAAAGTATTGTATTCCACCCAAAAAATTCTATACCGGCATTTCATCGCAAATACTTTTTTGTAGGGATTCCTATATCCAAAAAAATAAAAAGCATTTGAGTATCCGTGTGTATGAACATGATAACTTCTGATGTATTCCATTCACATGACTTTCTCTACATCTCTGCAACAAATTGTAGTTAAAAAGCTTATGCTTCTATTTACTTCATGCTAATTAGCAGATATAGTCTTATTACTCGCTTCCTTGTAAGTAGGAGCAAAATGAGGCAGTTTCATAGGTTAAATGATAGCCAAAAGTTGATTGCTATGTAACTGAAGTTCCTTTGTTTGTATGGACAGGAATTAAGAAATTCCTGTATGAGAAAAGTATAAGTTTTTCAAAGCTAAAACGAAAAATCAGGATTATCTTAAAAATGATCAACTCCACGAAAAAAATGTAAGTGATATAAATTGCGTATTTTATCATGAGCTACATTTTCTGTGTAGTAAGTTTCTCCTCATCTCTTACGGTTTAGCAGTTATGCACAATTCCGTAAAATTCATCCAGAATAAAGTAGTCTTCAGAGGCTATTCCCAGAAAATTCAAAATATACATTTTATTTGTCAGTTAAATATCTTTAATATACGATATTTTAATCAAAGTCGTTAGAGCCATTTTTAAGAAAATCAAAAAATTTGTCCATGTAAAGGGTAATTTGGGGTGAGGGGATTTTCTTGAAAATCTTCGTGTCGCATCCTGGAAGATACCACACTTAAATACCAAGTTTGGGCTTTAACGGTATTTTCGTGTTTGATCTATGCTGCCCACAGATACACACACACATACACACAGACAGATATGTTTTTTTTTATTCAGGGAGTCTCAAAACATGTATTTCCGGTGCAATCTCGGTATCGAATTCTGGGTACAATGCAATACCTTCTCTATGCACTATGTACGTAGTTCCTTTAGAGAAATTAAAAAAAAAAGTCGGTTAAATACCAATCTTGATATTTAAGTTTGAATGTGTAGCTTCTACAAGCGCAATTCTACTCGCGCTTGTTTGTCTCTTCTCAGGGCGTTTTTATCGGGCTTCACAGACCCAGACTACCTGGCGGCTTCTTCAACAATAAGTTGCTAGCATTTTTGTAGAATCGCGCTCTACTTTTAAATGTGTAGCTTCTACAAGCGCAAGTCTACTCGCGCTTATGTTTGTCTCTTCTCAGGGCTTGTTGGACTTCACAGTCCCAGACTACCTGGCGGCTTCTTCAACAATAAGTTGCTAGCATTTTTGTAGAATCGCGCTTTACTTTTTTATAGTTATTATTTTACAATTCCAAAGCTAAACTGCAATCGCTCGATGCAATTCTTTACCTTGTTGAACACTGTGAATCCATGGGAGCGTAGAATTCAACACGAATACATTTCTAAACGGCCTTTTCCACTACGCGTGAAGAAGCCTCCTTCTTCTTCATGATAACTTGGCGTCACCAGCCAGAAAATCAACACGTAACTATAGATACTGTTGAAAAACAAAATCGCATCGAGAAAATCAAAACACTTAAATACGACGAAAGCACAAGGAGTAATAAAAATTTGCATCCATCGATTTCAACTTCGGAAGCAAACGACTAAAAACAATTGAACATAAAATATTATAAACATGACATAAAACTCATAAAATATCGGCAGATTTTGTAAATAATATATAAATATTGCCTCAAGTTCAGCATCTTTCACGGATGCGATGCGAAGACTTTATAGAAAATGCTGCACCCCACACTACAGTTTACCTGGATTTTTTTTTTTTTTTTTTTTTTTTAGATTTTCAAAAATGGCTCTCTAAGAATTGTTATTAAAATACTTTAATGTACTTTAAAGTATATTTAAGATACTTATGACAAACGAAATGTAATTATTTTCTAGAAATGGCCTTTGAAATTCTCTTAAATCTGAATCGCTTTTGCCTAGCTAGTAAACCGCAAGAGACAAAAGCTTACTACAAAAAAGTGTAGATCTCGTTAAAGCATACAATTTATGTAACTTTTTGTTGTGAAGTTAACCATTTCCGAGATATTCCTTGTTATTGGTTTCAATTTTAAAATACTTGAAAATTTTCTCATAAGGATTTGTCAACTCCTGGCCATGACAAAGAACCGAATTTCAAACAATAGCAAGCATTGACTAAAACTTTAGCCTAGTTTATTTCCTTATTTGCCTTCTACTTATAAATAATTACGTTATATTCCCTTGTAGGTTGATGATGGAGAGAGAGAGAGAGATCATTTTCATCTGCTCTTACTTATTGTTACAACAAACATGAGCAATATTAGTAAGAAAAGGAAAAAACCTCATGTGTTCCGTTCACATAACTTTCTGTACATATCTGCAACAAATTATTGTTAATAAGCTTATTCTTATACTTACTTTATGCTAATCAAGATACAAATTAGCAGAAACGGTGTCATTACCTAGCGCCTTACAAGTAGAAGGGAGATAGGTAATATACTAGGCTAAACCGACAGTCAAACGGTTTAAAATTTGTGTGACCAGGAGTTGACAAGTTCCCGTATGAGAAAAGTTTAAGTGTTTTATAACTGAAACTAATGATAAGGAATATCACGAAAAACATGTGTATGACTTAAATTGTCTGTTTAAAGATCTACATATTTTGTGTATCTCTTGCGGCTTACCAGTTATGCAAAATTGAGAAAAAAAGCATCCAGTATAAAGAGGTGTTCAAAAGCTATTCCAAGAAAATTCAAGATATCCACATCTTTTTTGTCATGCATTATCGCAAATATAAGAGATTTTAATCAAAATCATTAGTCATTATTGAGAAAACCAACATTTTTTATATTTTTCCATGTAAAGGGTAGTTGGGGTAGGGGAATCTCTTTGAAAATCTTCGTGTCGCATCCTTGGAAGATACCGAACTTACGAGGGTAGTCTGATATGTTCTTGGCCTCACCTAGAGATGCGGCACTACTTCCTTACGTTGGTACACATGTTAATAGACCCTATGTAAAATTACAAGTCATTCCAGGCAATAGTTGACTGTAGGCAAATGCTTGAAGCAACGGAAGGGCTCATTGCTTTGAAAATTGCTGTGATAAAATTCTTCGTAAATGAAGGTTTAACACCTACAGAAATTCATTTGCGGATTGTAAATGTGGATGGTGACTCATCTTCAATTTCCAATGTGAAGAAACGGACGGCCGATTTTAAAAGTGGCCGTGAAAGCGTCCAAGTGAGGATCAATGCGAAGGACGTCCAAAAATGTACATGGCATGATTTTGAAATATTGGCGTACAATGGTGCGTGAAATTGCTAATGCTCTTGCAATTTTAAACGAGCGTATTGGTCACATCTTGTATCAGGAATTAGACATGAAAAAGCTTTGCCGCATATCCTCACTGTGGATAACAAACGCATTGACACGACACTTTCTGAAAAGTGTTTGGCGCATTTTCAAAACAGAAGTTACTTTTTGCGCCGATACGTCACAATGGATGAAATATGGATTCACCACTACATCCCGAATCCAAGCAGCAGTCGAGGCAGTGGGCGGAAGCTGGTTCTTCAGCTCCAAAGAAGGCGAGGTTGGTGCCATGGGCGGGAAAGACCATGGCGTCAGTCTTTTGGGATACCAAAGGAATTTTGTTGATTGACTATCTCGAAAAAGGTAAAACTATTGTAGTGGAGAACACTACTCTGAACTTCTAACCAAATAAATGCAAGCATTCGTGAAAACAGACCCGGGTTAAAAAAGGAAAAAAAAATGTTTTCCATCAGGACAATGCACCTGCCCACAAAAGTGTTTGGGTAATGGGGAAATTGAGAGATCTCCACTAAGAAGTGCTGGAACATCCACCCTATTCCCCAGACTTGGCTCCCTCGCACTTCCAGCTGTTTCCAAAACTGAAGAAATTCCTCGCTGGTAGGCGCTTTACGTTCAATGAAGAAGCAATTGTGGCTGTAAATGGCTACTTTGCAGCACTTCCAGAAGAACAATACAGAGAGGGGACAGTGGCATTGAAACACCTCTGGACAAAATGTATTGATATTAGAGCAGGTTATATTGAACAATAAAATTACTTTGAAAGCACCAAATATCGTTTTTCACTATCAGGCCGAGAACTTTTCTGACCACACAGGTAACTTACTGTACAGAAAATGTAGCTCGCGATAAAACACACAATTTATGTCATATATATTTTCTTCGTGGAGTTGATCATTTTTAAGATATTCTTGATTTTTCGTTTCTGCTTTGAAAAACATACTTGTGTTAACTTCTGTCCATGCACTTCAGTTACATAGCAGCCAGCTAGGCTATCATTTTAACCTATGGTACTCCCTCATTTCGCTTCTACTTACAAGGAATCAAATAATAAGAATATTTCTGTTAATGTTTCTCGATTAGCATGAAGTAAATAGAAGCATATGATTTTTAACTAAACTTTGTTGCAGAGATGTAGAGAAAGTCATGTGAATGGAACACATCAGTTTTTCTCCTGAAGTGGGTTATGTCAACAATTTGAATTTGGCGCAATTCCTCAAATGTACTTCTCACCCCACTATAATAGTAAGTTGATACGCGAACCGGTGGCCGCACTGCTGTGAATTCTTGGAACGCCCTCTCGCACTCCTCGCAACACTGAACTGACTGCGGAGTGCGGTTTATACCCGGAATAAGGAGACACGCAAAACAATGGCCTCGGAACATTTACAGCACTTCAGTTTGAGTTCCTGGATACGAAACGGAGCTTAATTTTTACTTTCTCTACACGTACTATGTACATACTGTATAGAGAAGGTATTTCATTAAACCCAAAAATTCGATACCGAGATTTCACCGGAAATACATATTTTGAGACCACCTGAATCCAAAAAAAGCATTTTAAGAAAAACGTCCGTGTGTGTATCTGTCTGCCTGTCTGTCTGTGGGCACACTTGGTATTTAAGTTCAGCATCTTCCAAGGATGCGACACGAGGATTTCCAAGAAAATCCCCCCACCCCCAAATACCCTTCACATGGAAAAATGTTTTAAAGTTTTGATTTTCTAAAAAATGGCTCTAACGATTTTGATTAAAATTTTATATATTAAAGATATATACTTGACAAAATAATATCTATATGTTGAATTTTCTGGGAATAGCCTTTGAAGACTACTTTATTCTGGATGAATTTTACGGAATTTTGTGTAACTGGTAAACCGCAAGAGATAGACAAATCTTTACCACACAAAAAATGTAGAGCACATATAAAGACTCAATTTATGTTATATACACTTTTTACGTGGAGTTGATCATTTTTTTAGATATGCCTTGCTGTTTGTTTCAGCCTTAAAACACTTATAGTTTTCTCATGCAGGAATTTGTCAACACCTGTCCATACAAACTAAGGAACTTCAGTCACGTAGCAACCATCTTTTGTTATCACTTTAACCTATATTTCTACTTAGAGCGAAGCAAATGATAAGACTATTTCTGCTAATTTTTTCTCACTTAGCATGAAGTAAATAGAAGCGTAAACTTTTTAACAAAAATTTGTTGCAGAGATTTAGAGAAAGTCATGTGATATAGAGAAAGGCGGTTAAATACCAATCTTGGTATTTAAGTTTGGAGTCTTCCAAGGATGCGACACGCATGGAAACATTTTCGAAAATGTTTTTCTTAAAAATGGCTCTAACGATTTTGATTAAAATACCACATATTAAAGCCATTTCTATTACAAATAAAATGTATATATATATATACATTTTCTGGGAATAGCTTCTAAGGACCTGTTTGTTCTGAATGAGTTTTGCTTAATTTGGCATAACTAGTAAACCGTAAGAGATAGACAAAAACTTACTATACAAAAATGTAGATCTTGTTAAAATACACAAGTTATGTCATATACATTTTTTTCATGGCGCTTACCGTTTTCGAGGTATTCCTTATTATTAGTTTTAATTGTGAGACACTTCTACTTTTCTCAGACGGAAGTGTGTGTGTGTGTTTCTTTTGCTCTACTCCTGGTCAAGCAAAGATGCGATTTGCAATGACAATGGCATATAGACAGCTTTTAAAACATTTGACTATCACTTTGGCCTTGTGCATTCCCTTAGTTCCAGTCTACTTATAAGGAACTAAGTAATAAAATTCTGCTAATGTTTATCTCGATTAGCATAGTGTTGGAAGAAGAGTTATCTTTTGTAAGAAGTTCTTTTGTAGAGTAGCTAGAGAAAGTCATGTGAGTGTAACACATCACATTTTTTAAACCATAGTTATATTTATTTTACATATTGCATTCTTAAAAACGGTCATTTATTAAGAGTTTTATAACCAGAGTGAAAATGCCAATTATTAGTGACAATATAAATGCTTACAAGTTTGCCCTGTGACATCTATTTACTTAGGAATAAATTATATAGAGTGATCAAAAACATTTCGGAAACCTTACGCATCAATGTTTGCTTGTCTTTTTTACTTTCTCTATACGTACTACGAACATAGTGTATAGAGAAAGTATTGTATTCTACCCAAAAATTCGATACCGAGATTTTACCGGAAATACTTGTTTTGGGTCCCCTTGAATCCAGAAAAAGCATTTTTGGAAAAAGATATGTGTGTTTGTGAGTGTGTGTGTGTTTCTGTGGACAACATAGCTCGTAAACGAAAAGAGCGTTAAATCCCAAACTTGGTATTTAAGTTTGGTATTCTCTAAGGATGCGACACGAAGTTTTTCAAGAAACTCTCCCCACCCCCAACTACCTTTTACATAGAACTTTTTTCGAAAATTTTGATTTTCTCGAAAATGGCTCTTACGATTTTGTTTAAAATATCATATATTTAAGCTATTTACCTGGCAAATAAAATTTATATCTTGTATTTTTTGGGAATAGCCTCTGAAGACTACTTTGTTCGGCACGAATTTTCCGGAATTTTGTATAACTGCTAAACCGTAAGAGATGGACAAAACCTTACCGCACAAAAAATGGGGAGCACATTAAAACACACAATTTATGCTATATACATTTTTTTCATGGAGTTGATGGTTTTTGAGATACCGCTTGTTTTTGGTTTCAGCTTTGAAAAACTTATACTTTTCTCAAACAGGAATTTGTCTACTCCTGTCCATGCAAACAAAGGAACTTCAATCACATAGCAACCACCTTTTGTTATCACTTTAACCTATTGTACTTCCTTATTTCCCTTCTACTTAAAAAGAAGCAAGTAATAAGACTATTTCTGCTATTTTTTCTTGATTAGTATGAGGTAAATGCAAGCATAAGCGTTTTAACAATAACTTGTTGCAGAGATGTAGAGAAAGTGAAGTGAATAGAACACATCATATTTTTTCAACCAGAATGAAAGAGGCAGTCCATGGAATGGAAACGCAGAATTTCACCGAGGATACAAACATTTAAAACTGTGCTATCGGCAGGGAAAGTAATGCCGTGCGTCTTTTGGTACGTGGAAGGTGTGATTCTGGTTGATTTTTTGCAACAGGGATGCACAATAAATGTTATGTAATACATCAGCACCCTCAAAAAGCTGAAAACACCTCTGCAGCGAGTTCGCCCAACAAAAACCATGGTGGAGGTTTCGCTTTTGCATGAGAATGCAAAACCATACACCAGTCGTCACGCTACTGAACATATTTGAAAATTGGATGGCAAGTCTTGCCTCATCCCCCATACAGCCCTGGAATACAGGTGGACTAGAACTGTGGAAAAGAATGGGATTTCATTGTAAAGTGACAAGTTAATCTTCATGAGTGTTCAATGTTCTTGCAAATTAAAAGAGAGAGGCATTTGTTATTGACTGAGCCTCGTAACCCTGCGTTCTTTTTATTGAAACCAGGCCTGAGAGAATGTTCAACTAAGCTTATCTCAAGCGCTCGCAGTACTCACATTGAGTTCTGCAACTTTGCAGTATGTGACTCTTCAGGTCTGCTTTTTAAACATAACATTTACATCCAAATACTGTGAAAGTACTTTGTTAAGGCAGGTTAGTTGTGCTATGCGAATTGCAACTGCAGAGCTGCCAACATGTTTCAGCAAAGGCGCTCGTGTGTGTGTGTGTGTGTGTGTGTGTGTGTGTGTGTGTATATATATAAATACACTGATTTTTGTGAAATTCAGCTGTCAGTCTAGCAAGTTTCTGTCCTTGCATTGCGCTGGAAAAATGGTATGCTTTTCTTTCTTTCAAGGTATACTTTCGTAATTTGTGGTATTTAAGCAAGTGTGTGCTCATTTGAGGGACAAGCACATCATTAACAACTTTGGCAAAACGATGGATCAGTGAGCACAAGTATTGGTCCACAAATAAGGGATAATGAATGATCCTCTACAACCTTGGTTAACGTTTCCATCAAGGTGCTCTCAAGCTATACACCGCAGAAAATTACACAAATGTACATATAGATAAAAAAGTACTTTTCTCGCTACTCAAGAAATATATAAGGTATTTTCACTGAATTGAAAAGTGTGTGTTAAAAAATCTAAACCCAGTAGAAACCAAATCCAATGTGTTTCATTCACATAACTTTCTCTACATCTCTGCAATAAATTATTGTTAAAAAGCTTATTCGTCTATTTAATAAATGCTAATCGAGAAAAAAAAAATCAGCAGAAATTGTCTTATTACTTGCTGCCTTGTAAGTAGAAAGTAAATAAGGGAGTACCTGCCTAAATCGGTAGTCAGATCTTTTGAAAGCGGTACCTTTGTTTATATGAACAGGAGTTGACAAATTTTCGTATGAGAAAAGTACTCGTATAAGTATTTTAAAGCTGAAACTAATAAGAAATATCTCAAAAACGATGAATTCCACGAAAAACATGTATATAACATAAATTGTGTGTTTCAACGGCCTCTACAATTTTGCTGCCGTAAAGTTTTGTCTATCTCCTGTGGTTTACCAGTTCTGCAAAGTTTCGCAAAATGTATGGCTATTTCCACAAAATTGAACATATGCATTTTATTTGCCATATAAATATTTTAAATATACGAGATTTTAATCAAAATCGTTGGAGTCATTTTTCAGAAAATTAAAATATTCGAATTTTTTCCTATGTAAAGGGTAGTTCGGGTTGGGCAATTTGCTTGAAAATCTTCGTTCGTATCCTGGGAGATACTGAACTTAAATACCCAGTTTGATATTTAACGGACTTTGCGATGCTGCCCACAGACACACACACACACACACACACATACACAACCATACAAGCAGACTCACAGACACACGCCGACATTTTTCTACAATTTTTTTATTTTCTTTTTTTGGATTCAGAGGGTCCCAAAATATGTATTTCCGGTGAAATGTCGAATTTTTGGTGGAATACAATACCTTCTCTGTACACTCGATAAAAATCACCGTTCAGCTTCAATTTAACACGCTCGTGTTACTTCTCATGAATGTAATCAATCGACTTTATTCTCAGTAAACACGTACATTGAATACTAAGAAAACATAAAAAGAACAAGAAAACAGAGGCAAAACTTAATGTACAAAGTATTATTGAGAAAGATAGAGCTAGTCTTGTCAGCTTTAGTAGGTAGAATATAAAATTAATTAATTACTGGCGTGACCTGGAATTTTGAAGTGTAAACTAGATAAGTATTGTCGCCTTGTGCCAAATTGAATCAAAACATGAACAAGTGTTGAGATGAAATGTGTGCAAAGTCGCTACTAATTAGCATTTCATACGGTATAGTTTAAATATTTCTTCAATAGATTGCTTCTAAAACACATGGTTACAAGTGATGTGTTACATTCCCACTATATGTCTTGCATATATAACGAGAACAGCTGCTCCCCTTTCACCAAAATAAACATTTTAACAGTGAAACCAATAGTTAAGTACAATGTATTAGACTCTTACTCAATACCCATTACGTGTTATTGAAAACAAAAGCAAGCCTCTTCAATTTTTCACTAGTGATATCAAGCTTTTCGCTGCGTATAACTTAGTTGGCCGCGCCGTGGTCGAATGGTTAGACCGCTCGTCTCTAACCGGATTCGGCCCCAGCGACTGCCTGTGAGATTTGTGGGTTTTCTCCGGTTTCCCCCGCCATCACATTCCACCAGTACTCCATCTTCATTCCATCCATCATTACTGTCACCGCCTCCGGTACCAATTTAGTTAAAGCGGGCGTTAAGCACACAAAAGAAAAGAAAACCTTAGTTGCAGCACAGACAAGAACAAAAACGTGTTGTACATTTCAGTTTGCTGATGTCTGATATATGATATTATTGATTTCATTCATGATAATGATTTGAAATAAACGGCTTAAATTTGCAAATAAAAGCATTTAAAATTAATTTACCTTAGATGTCTGACAATTTTCCTTTCAGTCACGCCATTTCTGCCCGTAAATTTGCACGAAATTAATTTTAAAAGTCTTGCCTTTTACTATATATGAAGACTGCCTCCGTGCCTAGTAGTCAGCGAACTGAGGTAACGGGTTAGATTCCTGGCTGGGGTGGAGAATTTTTCTTTAACCATAATTATCACCTATCCCCCACAGAGTCTGCTAAATGTGTGTTGTTGAGGTAAATAAAAAAGAAGCTACACACGAGTTGTTTCTACTGTAAAGCCCCCGATATGACCATAGATGTTAAATGCGACTATATCATTGAAAATATACACGTTTAACGTTGTCACTAGCTTTTGCCTATGTGAAATTATGCTGCATATTTCTGATGCAGCGAATCATTTATTTTATGCATAATTAAAGTTATGTGTACATTAAATTAACACAAAAAATAATTAACAGCTTATTGCCATAAAATCAGGCTTTTCAAAAATATGTAACCTACTAGACATGCTGGATTTCCCTGGGCAGCAAGCAAGGTGTGACGCCCGAATACGCTGTCTACTGAACGCATTAGCACCAGAAGCTGCACTCTTAAACTACACTATCCATTACCAAGAGTGATCCTGTTCATGCGCTCGCTACCTGAGTATGGACGGCACCAGAAGCTGCACTCTTAAACTACACTATCCATTACCAAGAGTGATCCTGTTCATGCTCTTGCTACCTGAGTATGGACGGCACCAGAAGCTACACTTTTAAACTACATTATTCATTACAAAGAGTGATCCTGTTCATGCGCTCGCTACCTGAGTATGGACGGCACCAGAAGCTACACTTTTAAACTACATTATTCATTACAAAGAGTGATCCTGTTCATGCGCTCGCTACCTGAGTATGGACGGCACCAGAAGCTACACTCTTAAACTACACTATCCATTACCAAGAGTGATCCTGTTCATGCGCTCGCTACCTGAGTATGGACGGCACCAGAAGCTACACTCTTAAACTACACTGTCCATTACAATACAAAGAGTGATCCTGTTCATACTCTTGCTACCTGAGTATGCACGGCACCAGAAGCTACACTCTTAAACTACACTGTCAATTACATTACAAAGAGTGATCCTGTTCATACTCTTGCTACCTGAGTATGGACGGCACCAGAAGCTACACTTTTAAACTACATTATCCATTACCAAGAGTGATCCTGTTCGTGCGCTCGCTACCTGAGTATGGACGGCACCAGAAGCTACACTCTTAAACTACACTGTCCATTACCAAGAGTGATCCTGTTCATGCGCTCGCTACCTTAGTATGGACGACACCAGAAGCTACACTCTTAAACTACACTATCCATTACCAAGAGTGATCCTGTTCATGCGCTCGCTACCTGAGTATGGACGGCACCAGAAGCTACACTCTTAAACTACACTGTCCATTACAATACAAAGAGTGATCCTGTTCATACTCTTGCTACCTGAGTATGCACGGCACCAGAAGCTACACTCTTAAACTACACTGTCAATTACATTACAAAGAGTGATCCTGTTCATACTCTTGCTACCTGAGTATGGACGGCACCAGAAGCTGCACTCTTAAACTACACTATCCATTACCAAGAGTGATCCTGTTCATGCTCTTGCTACCTGAGTATGGACGGCACCAGAAGCTACACTCTTAAACTACACTGTCCATTACCAAGAGAGATCCTGTTCATGCGCTCGCTACCTGAGTATGGACGGCACCAGAAGCTGCACTCTTAAACTACACTATCCATTACCAAGAGTGATCCTGTTCATAATCTTGCTACCTGAGTATGGACGGCACCAGAAGCTACACTCTTAAACTACATTATTTATTACAAAGAGTGATCCTGTTCATGCGCTCGCTACCTGAGTATGGACGGCACCAGAAGCTGCACTCTTAAACTACACTATCCATTACCAAGAGTGATCCTGTTCATACTCTTGCTACCTGAGTATGGACGGCACCAGAAGCTACACTCTTAAACTACATTATTTATTACAAAGAGTGATCCTGTTCATGCGCTCGCTACCTGAGTATGGACGGCACCAGAAGCTACACTCTTAAACTACACTATCCATTACCAAGAGTGATCCTGTTCATGCGCTCGCTACCTGAGTATGGACGGCACCAGAAGCTACACTCTTAAACTACACTATCCATTACAAAGAGTGATCCTGTTCATGCGCTCGCTACCTGAGTATGGACGGCACCAGAAGCTACACTCTTAAACTACACTAGCCATTACCAAGAGTGATCCTGTTCATGTGCTCGCTACCTGAGTATGGACGGCACCAGAAGCTACACTCTTAAACTACACTATCCATTACAAAGAGTGATCCTGTTCATACTCCTGCTACCTGAGTATGGACGGCACCAGAAGCTACACTCTTAAACTACACTATCCATTACAAAGAGTGATCCTGTTCATGCGCTCGCTACCTGAGTATGGACGGCACCAGAAGCTACACTTTTAAACTACATTATTTATTACAAAGAGTGATCCTGTTCATGCGCTCGCTACCTGAGTATGGACGGCACCAGCAGCTACACTCTTAAACTACACTGTCCATTACCAAGAGTGATCCTGTTCATACTCTTGCTACCTGAGTATGGACGGCACCAGAAGCTACACTCTTAAACTACACTATCCATTACCAAGAGTGATCCTGTTCATGCACTCGCTACCTGAGTATGGACGGCACCAGAAGCTACACTCTTAAACTACACTATCCATTACAAAGAGTGATCCTGTTCATGCGCTCGCTACCTGAGTATGGACGGCACCAGAAGTTACACTCTTAAACTACACTATCCATTACCAAGAGTGATCCTGTTCATGCGCTCGCTACCTGAGTATGGACGGCACCAGAAGCTACACTCTTAAACTACACTGTCCATTACCAAGAGTGATCCTGTTCATACTCTTGCTAACTGAGTATGGACGGCACCAGAATCTACACTCTTAAACTACACTATCCATTACCAAGAGTGATCCTGTTCATGCACTCGCTACCTGAGTATGGACGGCACCAGAAGCTACACTCTTAAACTACACTGTCCATTACCAAGAGTGATCCTGTTCATGCGCTCGCTACCTTAGTATGGACGACACCAGAAGCTACACTCTTAAACTACACTATCCATTACCAAGAGTGATCCTGTTCATGCGCTCGCTACCTGAGTATGGACGGCACCAGTAGCTACACTCTTAAACTACACTATCCATTACCAAGAGTGATCCTGTTCATGCGCTCGCTACCTGAGTATGGACGGCACCAGAAGCTACACTCTTAAACTACACTATCCATTACCAAGAGTGATCCTGTTCATAATCTTGCTACCTGAGTATGGACGGCAACAGAAGCTACACTCTTAAACTACACTATCCATTACCAAGAGTGATCCTGTTCATGCGCTCGCTACCTGAGTATGGACGGCACCAGAAGCTACACTCTTAAACTACACTATCCATTACCAAGAGTGATCCTGTTCATACTCTTGCTACCTGAGTATGGACGGCAACAGAAGCTACACTCTTAAACTACACTGTCCATTACCAAGAGTGATCCTGTTCATACTCTTGCTACCTGAGTATGGACGGCACCAGAAGCTACACTCTTAAACTACACTATCCATTACCAAGAGTGATCCTGTTCATGCGCTCGCTACCTGAGTTTGGACGGCACCAGAAGCTACACTTTTAAACTGCATTATCCATTACCAAGAATGATCCTGTTCATGCACTCGCTACCTGAGTATGGACGGCAACAGAAGCTACACTCTTAAACTACACTATCCATTACCAAGAGTGATCCTGTTCATACTCTTGCTACCTGAGTATGGACGGCATCAGAAGCTACACTCTTAAACTACATTATTTATTACAAAGAGTGATCCTGTTCATGCGCTCGCTACCTGAGTATGGACGGCACCAGAAGCTACACTCTTAAACTACATTATTTATTACAAAGAGTGATCCTGTTCATGCGCTCGCTCCCTGATTATGGACGGCACCAGAAGCTACACTCTTCAACTACACTATCCATTACAAAGAGTGATCCCGTTCATGCGCTCGCTACCTGAGTATGGACGGCATCAGAAGCTACACTCTTAAACTACACTATCCATTACCAAGAGTGATCCTGTTCATGCGCTCGCTACCTGAGTATGGACGGCAGCAGAAGCTACACTCTTAAACTACACTATCCATTACCAAGAGTGATCCTGTTCATGCGCTGGCTACCTGAGTATGGACGGCACCAGAAGCTACACTCTTAAACTACACTATCCATTACCAAGAGTGATCCTGTTCATACTCTTGCTACCTGAGCATGGACGGCATCAGAAGCTACACTCTTAAACTACACTATCCATTACCAAGAGTGATCCTGTTCATGCGCTCGCTACCTGAGTATGGACGGCACCAGAAGCTACACTCTTAAACTACACTATCCATTACAAAGAGTGATCCTGTTCATACTCTTGCTACCTGAGTATGGACGGCACCAGAAGCTACACTCTTAAACTACATTATTTATTACAAAGAGTGATCCTGTTCATGCGCTCGCTACCTGAGTATGGACGGCACCAGAAGCTACACTCTTAAACTACACTATCCATTACAAAGAGTGATCCTGTTCATGCACTCGCTACCTGAGTACGGACGGCACCAGAAGCTACACTCTTAAACTACACTATCCATTATAAAGAGTGATCCTGTTCATGCGCTCGCTACCTGAGTATGGACGGCACCAGAAGCTACACTCTTAAACTACATTATTTATTACAAAGAGTGATCCTGTTCATGCGCTCGCTACCTGAGTATGGACGGCACCAGCAGCTACACTCTTAAACTACACTGTCCATTACCAAGAGTGATCCTGTTCATACTCTTGCTACCTGAGTATGGACGGCACCAGAAGCTACACTTTTAAACTACATTATTTATTACAAAGAGTGATCCTGTTCATGCGATCGCTACCTGAGTATGGACGGCACCAGAACCTACACTCTTAAACTACACTAGCCATTACAAAGAGTGATCCTGTTCATGCACTCGCTACCTGAGTATGGACGGCACCAGAAGCTACACTCTTAAACTACACTATCCATTACAAAGAGTGATCCTGTTCATGCGCTCGCTACCTGAGTATGGACGGCACCAGAAGCTACACATTTAAACTACATTATTTATTACAAAGAGTGATCCTGTTCATGCGCTCGCTACCTGAGTATGGACGGCACCAGAAGCTACGCTTTTAAACTACATTATCCATTACCAAGAGTGATCCTGTTCGTGCGCTCGCTACCTGAGTATGGACGGCACCAGAAGCTACACTCTTAAACTACACTATCCATTACCAAGAGTGATCCTGTTCATGCACTCGCTACCTGAGTATGGACGGCACCAGAAGCTACACTCTTAAACTACACTGTCCATTACCAAGAGTTATCCTGTTCATACTCTCGCTACCTGAGTATGGACGGCACCAGAAGCTACACTCTTAAACTACACTGTCCATTACCAAGAGTGATCCTGTTCATGCACTCGCTACCTGAGTATCGACGGCACCAGAAGCTACGCTTTTAAACTACATTAACCATTACCAAGAGTGATCCTGTTCATGTGCTCGCTACCTGAGTATGGACGGCACCAGAAGCTACACTCTTAAACTACACTGTCCATTACCAAGAGTGATCCTGTTCATGCGCTCGCTACATGAGTATGGACGGCACCAGAAGCTACACTCTTAAACTACACTATCCATTTCCAAGAGTGATCCTGGTCATGTGCTCGCTACCTGAGTATGGACGGCACCAGAAGCTACACTCTTAAACTACACTATCCATTACCAAGAGTGATCCTGTTCATGCGCTCGCTACCTGAGTATGGACGGCACCAGAAGCTATACTCTTAAACTACACTATCCATTACAAAGAGTGATCCTGTTCATGCGCTCGCTACCTGAGTATGGACGGCACCAGAAGCTACACTCTTAAACTACACTATCCATTACCAAGAGTGATCCTGTTCATGCGCTCGCTACCTGAGTATGGACGGCACCAGAAGCTACACTCTTAAACTACACTGTCCATTACCTAGAGTGATCCTGTTCATTCGCTCGCTACCTGAGTATGGACGGCACCAGAAGCTACACTCTTAAACTACATTATTTATTACAAAGAGTGATCCTGTTCATGCACTCGCTACCTGAGTATGGACGGCACCAGAAGCTACACTCTTAAACTACACTATCCATTGCCAAGAGTGATCCTGTTCATGCGCTGGCTACCTGAGTATGGACGGCACCAGAAGCTACACTCTTAAACTACACTATCCATTACCAAGAGTGATCCTGTTCATACTCTTGCTACCTGAGTATGGACGGCACCAGAAGCTACACTCTTAAACTACACTGTCCATTACCAAGAGTGATCCTGTTCATACTCTTGCTACCTGAGTATGGACGGCACCAGAAGCTACACTCTTAAACTACACTATCCATTACCAAGAGTGATCCTGTTCATACTCTTGCTACCTGAGTATGGACGGCACCAGAAGCTACACTCTTAAACTACACTGTCCATTACCAAGAGTGATCCTGTTCATACTCTTGCTACCTGAGTATGGACGGCACCAGAAGCTACACTCTTAAACTACACTATCCATTACCAAGAGTGATCCTGTTCATACTCTTGCTACCTGAGTATGGACGGCACCAGAAGCTACACTCTTAAACTACACTATCCATTACAAAGAGTGATCCTGTTCATGCACTCGCTACCTGAGTATGGACGGCACCAGAAGCTACACTCTTAAACTACACTATCCATTACCAAGAGTGATCCTGTTCATGCGCTGGCTACCTGAGTATGGACGGCACCAGAAGCTACACTCTTAAACTACACTATCCATTACCAAGAGTGATCCTGTTCATACTCTTGCTACCTGAGTATGGACGGCACCAGAAGCTACACTCTTAAACTACACTGTCCATTACCAAGAGTGATCCTGTTCATACTCTTGCTACCTGAGTATGGACGGCACCAGAAGCTACACTCTTAAACTACACTATCCATTACCAAGAGTGATCCTGTTCATACTCTTGCTACCTGAGTATGGACGGCACCAGAAGCTACACTCTTAAACTACACTGTCCATTACCAAGAGTTATCCTGTTCATACTCTTGCTACCTGAGTATGGACGGCACCAGAAGCTACACTCTTAAACTACACTATCCATTACAAAGAGTGATCCTGTTCATACTCTTGCTACCTGAGTATGGACGGCACCAGAAGCTACACTGTTAAACTACACTACCATTACAAAGAGTGATCCTGTTCATGCACTCGCTACCTGAGTATGGACGGCACCAGAAGCTACACTCTTAAACTACACTATCCATTACCAAGAGTGATCCTGTTCATACTCTTGCTACCTGAGTATGTACGGCAACAGAAGCTACACTCTTAAACTACACTGTCCATTACCAAGAGTGATCCTGTTCATACTCTTGCTACCTGAGTATGGACGGCACCAGAAGCTACACTCTTAAACTACACTATCCATTACCAAGAGTAATCCTGTTCATGCGCTCGCTACCTGAGTATGGACGGCACCAGAAGCTACACTCTTAAACTACACTGTCCATTACCAGGAGTGATCCTGTTCATGCGCTCGCTACCTGAGTATGGACGGCACCAGAAGCTATACTCTTAAACTACACTATCCATTACCAAGAGTGATCCTGTTCATGCACTCGCTACCTGAGTATGGATGGCAACAGAAGCTACACTCTTAAACTACACTATCCATTACAAAGAGTGATCCTGTTCATACTCTTGCTACCTGAGTATGGACGTTACCAGAAGCTACACTCTTAAACTACACTAGCCATTACCAAGATTGATCCTGTTCATACTCTTGCTACCTGAGTATGGACGGCACCAGAAGCTACACTCTTAAACTACACTAGCCATTACCAAGAGTGATCCTGTTCATGGGCTCGCTACCTGAGTATGGACGGCAACAGAAGCGACACTCTTAAACTACACTATCCATTACCAAGAGTGATCCTGTTCATGCGCTCGCTACCTGAGTATGGACGACACCAGAAGCTACACTCTTAAGCTACATTATTCATTACAAAGAGTGATCCTATTCATGGGCTCGCTACCTGAGTATGGACGGCACCAGAAGCTACACTCTTAAACTACACTATCCATTACCAAGTGTGATCCTGTTCATGCGCTCGCTACCTGAGTATGGACGGCACCAGAAGCTACACTCTTAAACTACACTATCCATTACCAAGAGTGATCCTGTTCATGCGCTCGCTACCTGAGTATGGACGGCACCGGAAGCTACACCTTTAAACTACACTATCCAGTACAAAGAGTGATGCTGTTCATGCGCTCGCTACCTGAGTATGGACGGCACCAGAATCTACACTCTTAAACTACACTGTCCATTACCAAGAGTGATCCTGTTCATGCGCTCGCTACCTGAGTATGGACGGCAGCACAAGCAAGTATAACGAGCGATATTACACGGGTCGCAGCAACGCTCGCCATGGTCCGTATCTCTGTTTTGGAGCACCGATAAGTAACATAGGTAGCCTTAGTGTAGAAAGGAACCAAAAGCAAGTATAGAAGCGATATTGCACAGGACGCAACAACGCTCACCATGGTCCATATCTCTGTTTCAGGGCAGCTACAACTAACTTAGGTTACCTTAGTGTAGAAATGCACCAAATATAGTACAGCGAGCGATATTTCACGGGACGCAGCAACGCTCGACATAGTCCGTATCTCTGTTTCAGAGCACCTACAATTAACATAGGTTACTGCAATGGGGAGGGCCACCACAAGCAAATATAGCCATATTCCAAGGGGTACAGTGACGTTCGCCATGATCCTTACCTCTGATTCAGCGCAACTAAAGCTAACATAAGTTATCTATTTATGCGCTCCCCTGGTATTGCACCAGGGTCATCTAGGTGAAAGTAAACGACATAACCACGAGATCACAATCAAACAATGTGCGGTATCCTGGGATATGACCCGGGTCATTTAATTGGCAGGCGAGCAATGTAACCACCATGCCACAATCAAAGTATATGCGGTACCATGAGATTGCACGTTTAAATGGCAAGCTAGGTATCGACCACTATGTCACAATGTAACTCTATGTCCCTGGAATTTAGTCGCCCTCCGTGGTGTAATGGTTACCATGCTGACTTCCTATACCCAAGGTCGTGGGTTCAAACCCGGCGGAGGACGATGCATTTTTTCGGGCGTAAAAATCCTTAGTATGGCTTCCTTCGGAAGGGAAGTAAAGCCGTGGGTCCCGTGTCGTATATTTACGGCACGTAAAAGAACCTCAAGCCTGATAGATAGGCCTCTGAGCAAAATTAAGCGGTCTTTCACGCCCATTATAGAATGGGACGCTGAGAACCACAGCAGTTAAAGAGCGTCCATAAATTTAAAAAAAAAAAAAAAAAAAAAAAAAAAAAAAAAAAAGTCCCTGGAATTGTGCCCGGGCCGCCTAGGTGACAGGTGAGCGATCTAACCACTATGTCTCAATCAAACTACATGCGGTCCCAGGGGCATCTAGGTGAGTCTAGGTGACAAGCGAGCGGTCTAACCACTATGTCACCGTCAAACTACAGATGGTCCTCTGGGATTGTACCCTGGTCTTTTAGTTGGCGAGTGAACGACCTAACCACTATATCACATTTCGATAATTTTAGTACATGTTGCCCACCTGGACCGTCTAGGTGGCAGACCAAAAATCTAACCACTTTGTACCTATCGAAAAAATTACGGTCTCTTGGGATTACACCCAGGCCGTCTATGTGGCACGCCAGCTACCTAACCCTCTATGTCACAGTACCACAATCAAACTAGATGTGAACTCAAAGAACTACACCCGTGTCATCTATTTTACAGGCGAATGATATATCCACTGACACACTCAAACTACATGATGTTCATTGGAATTGAACGCTGGCCCTCTAGGTGGCAGACAAAGAATCAAACCACCATGTCACAAACTGCATGCGATCCAATGGGATTGCAACCGGACTGTCAAGGTGATAGGCGAATATACTAATCGCTAAGTCAGAATTAAACCAAATGCGGTCCCCTTAGATTGCACTCGGACCTTCTAGGTGGCAGGCGAGCGATGTAAACCTTGTGTCTCAATCAATCAATGTTTTTGCGGTCCCATCGGATTGCACGCGCGCCACCTAGTTGGCTGGCGAATAATCTAACCACTATGCAACATTCACGCTCCATGCAGGTCAGTGGGATTGCATCGATTGCGTCCCAGCAATTTAAACATTATGCCACAATCAAACTACATGTGGTCCACTGGGATTTCACCCGCACCGTCTGGCTGGCAGGCGAGCGATCTACCCCTCTGACAAAGTACCACAATCAAATTACGTGTGGTCCCGTTTAAGTGGCCCCCTGCTCACTATGACAAAATCAACCTACATGCGGTCATCCGCGCTATCTAGGAAGCAAGTGAGCCACCTAACCACTATGTCACAATCAAGCTACATTCGATCCCCAGGGAATGTACCCGGGCTATCAAATTGACATGTTACCACTTTGTTATACGATAGTACCACAATCAAACTATGAACGACCCCTTGGATTACACGCGGGCCGTCTAGGTGACTGGCAAGCGATCTGAGTACCGCAATGGAGCTACACGCTGTTCCCTGGGATTGCGCACTCTAGGTGGCGGGCGAGCTATCTAATCACTCTGTCACAGTCTTGTCACATAGTCACCTGGGATTGCCGTCTAAGTGGCAGGCAAGCGATTCAGGCCACTATCCTAGTACCTCAATCAAAGTACATGGCGTCTCCTGAAATTGCAAGCAGGCAGTCTTTGTGTTAGAAAAGCAGCCTAACTAAAATGTTACAGTCAAATTGCAAGCGATTCCCTGGGAATGTCCACATACTTTCTAGGGTCAGACTAGCAGCTAACTACTATGTCACACTCAAACTACATGTGATGTCCTGGGATTACAACCGGACGTCTAGACGTCAGGCTAGCAATCTAACCACTATGTCACAATGAAAATACATGCCGTCCTTTGTGATAGTGATGTAACTCTGGTATAATCAAACCAATGCGGTTCCTTGGTATGGCAATCTATTCACTACTAGCTGCCCGCCCTGGTTTCGCAAGTGTGGTGTACCTAATGAAAAAAACTAGACAAAATCTTCCGTTTACAGTATGACCATGCAGTGAAATAAAATTATAATTAAACAATTTGACAACACTTTATTTTAATGCCTTGTAATGTACAAGTTTCCTTCCGGAGAGAAAAAATAGCGCCGATAGTTTGCCGACTCTAGGGAACGCAACGTACAACATGCGAAAAACACAACTCAAGGTATATGCCACACACTTCTAACGATTGATCTTGGAATTTATTGTCATTGCGAATGCAACGCGCGCTTAAATTCAAAAGGAAAGTCAGTTGGCATTGGTGGTATACATGGAATAAGTATATCCCCGCCTTGAACGTTCCTATATTATAGTAATTTAAATAAAAATGTTAATCATTTTTTTAACAGTGAGTTTTCTTCCGCTACATAATTTCGGCTGATTGATATTGCGTAGCATAATCATCACCGAGTTAACCTTGAGCTGTAAATTGTGTGGCGGGAATCCTGGAAAAGCCAATAAATTTAGTTATATAATTGACGACTTCATTTGGATTGGTAATGGAATTGATCGACTTAAATGATGCATTTGTCCATCAAGTTTACCCTGAATGTTTACACTCAAATCATCTACACCTACAAGTTGCTGCTAATATGGCTGTCGTCTTCCGTGGTGTAATGGTTACCATGTTGACTGCATATACCCAAAGTCGCGGGTTCAAACCCGGCGACGATGGATTTTTTCGGGTGTAAAAATCCTTAGCATGGCTTCCTTCGGAAGGGAAGTAAAGCCGTTGGTCCCGTGTCGTAGTTTTACGGCACGTAAAATAACCTCAAAATTCAGCTGTCTTTCACGCCCAGTATAGAATGGGACGCTGATAACCACAGCAGTTAAAGAGCGTCCATAAATAAAACGCTATTTCTATTTCCATTTTGCTAAAATGGCTCGTTCGCTCAAACAAGCGTAGGTTTTGTAATTTGCACCAATATTTGAAAACACTTTCGATATTCATTCTTCCTTTGACGTTGTGAAGTGACAAAACTTTGATGCAAACGAAATGAGGCCAGTAGAAGCATCAAAAGGAGTTTCCTCAATGCCAATGTCTAATAATGCCTTTGCATCTGAAAAGCGCTATGTACTGCGCAATGTAGCACCTATAGTTGGTATAGCGAAAAGGACGAAGTTAGAGCATCCATAAAATAGTGTGGAAAGAATGACATATACAGTTAACAGCTTGGGCAACCATCATGTTGTTGGCATAATAACAGTAATGGCAGAGCATGCATAGTTTGGCGGGTATACGCTGGCATAGGTAATGAATTACATTAAAGAGAAAGTCACAAAGTAACATTCATGCTTCTTCCGAATCTCTTTCTTTCCTTTACTCCTATTGTTTTCCACCATTTTCTTTATTTTCTTCTATGTGTAAACAGCCATTTCTAAGGGTAACAATGACGTAACTAAAGACCAAGTATATCTGGTTGGGCAATTGATAAGCTTTTATTTGATGATAGCTTTGTGTATTGAATTTCTCCATTTATCCCAAAATATTAATTTATCAAATGTATTAAGAGCACCGAAATTGTAGTGTGATGGTGACGCAGGTATCTTCATGTTCCTTAGCTAGCACATGTATCACATAACGACAAATAACCAACATCTGCAATACGAAATTAAACCTAAAACGGATCCCGTTATTTCTCCGCCATTTTCAGATTCCAAGAAGCGTTAATAGTTATGTGCATTGTTTAAAACTTGTTCATTTTAAAGAATTACAACAAATATATATTTATTTCTTTATTTAAACGATGTGATCAAGCGCACTATAGTTAAAACATAACAAATATATTTGGTTTTCACAGTTATCTTGAGTCATTGTCTCCATAAACGGGTGCATTCCTTTAGCATTGAAGAAGAAAAATGAGCAGTAGGTACTACGGCTATCTGGTTGCAAATAATAAGTACGTGTTTTAGGCGTTCGTAGCCAGGAAAGGTTCCTTATTTTAAACGACAGGAGTAAGGAAAGGACAGATAATACATAAAAATGTATTTGAATTTCACGGCTGCGTTGTGTCAGCTTGATAAACTGTTGCGTTACCTTAACATTGGATAGCGAGGAAAAATGCTACTATGGCTATCTAGGCCAAATAAATAAATACTTACTCTAAGTGTTCATTGTTAGGAAAGCTTCTTTGCTTCTTTAATTTAAACGATAGGAGTAAAGAAGGACAGTTATTACATAAAAATGTATTTGAACTTCTCTGCTGCGTTGTGTCATTATCTCGATAAACTGTTGCGCTACCTTAACATTGAATGAGCAGGAAAACTACTACTTTGGTCATCTAGTGGCAAAAAAAAACAAAAAAAAAAAACATACCTACTCTAGTTGTCAGTCGCTAAAAAAGCTTCTTTTCTCCTTTATTTTAAACAATAGGAGTAAGAAATGGACAGTTAATATATAAAAATCTGACGTGTTCAATTCACATGACTTTCTCCATATCTCTGCAACAAATTATTGTTAATAAGCTTATCTTTTATTTAAGTCATGCTAATCGAGAAAAATTAGCAGAAATAGTCTTATTACTTGCTTTATTGTAAGTAGAAGCGAAATAAGGGAGTACCATAAGTTAAAGTGAAAGCCAAAAGCTGGTTCCTATGTGACTGATGCTCCTTTAATTGTATGGACAGGAGTTGACAAATTCATGTATGAGAAAAATATGTTTTTCAAAGCTGAAACCACGAAACAGGAATATCTCAAAAACGATCAACTCCACGAAAAAAATGTATATGACATAAATTGTGTGTTTTAACGTGCTCTATATTTTTTGTGTGTTAAGTTTTTATCCATCTCTTATGGTTTAGTAGTTATGCAAAATTCATCCAGAATGAAGTAGTCTTCAGAAGCTATTCCCAGAAAATTCAAGATATACATTTTATTTGTCAGGTAAATATCTTTAATATACGATATTTTAATTAAAATCGTTTGAGTCATTTTTTATAAAATCAAAATTTTCGAACAAAGTTTCATGTAAATGGTAGTTTGGGGTGGGGGGATTTTTCTCAAAATCTTCGTGTCGCATCCCTGGAAGATACTAAACTTAAATACCAAGTTTGGTATTTTACCGACTTTTCGTTTTTGAGTTATCGTGTTCACAGACACACGGACACACACGGACCTTTTTCTAATACCTTTTTTGGATACAGGGGACCCTGAAACATATATTTCCGGTGAAATCTCGGTATTGAATTTTTTGGTGGAGCGCAATACCTTCTCTATACACTATGTACATAGTACGTATAGAGAAAGTAAAAATGTATTTAAATTTCCCTGCTGCGTTGTGTTATTGTGTCGATAAACTGGTACGTTACCTTTACATTGAACGAGGAGGGGAAAATATAGCACTACTACGACAATTTAGCAACAAAACCGTATTACCACTGCCATCGGGTGGCTATTAAGCGAAATGCGATCGCTTGGCGCGGTTTTTATTGATGTTATGAACTTTAAATATTTATCCATACTATTACTTTCTCTATACGCACTATGTACATAGTGTATAGAGAAGGTATTGCACTCCACCCAAAAATTCGATACCGAGATTTCAACGGAAATATATGTTTTAGGGTCCCCAATATCCAAAAAAAAAAAAAAAAAAAAGCATTTTCACAAAAAGGTCCGTGTGTGTGTGCGTGTGTGTGTGTGTGTGTCTGGGAACACGATAACTCAAAAATGAAAAGTCGGTAAAATACCAAACTTGGTATTTAAGTTTATTATGTTCCAGGGATGCGACACGAAGATTTTGAGAAAAATCCCCCCACCCCCCCAACTACCCTTTACATGACACTTTTTTCGAAAATTTTGATTTTCTCAAAAATGGCTCTAACGATTTTGGTTAAAATTTCGTATATTAAAGATATTCACCTGACAAATAAAATGTATATCTTGAATTTTCTGGAAATAGCCTCTGAAGAGTAGTTTAATCTGGATGAATTTTACTGCATTTTGAATAACTGCTAAACCGTAAGAGATGGACAAAAACTTAATACACAAAAAAATGTAGAGCACATTATAACACACAAATTACGTTATATACATTTTTTTTGTGGAGTTCGTCGTTTTTGAGACATTTCTTATTTTTTGTTTCTGCTATGAAAAACATATACCTTTCTCATACAGTATCTTGTCAACTCCTATGCATATAAACAAAGGAACCTCATTCACAAAGCAACCAGCTTTTGAGTATCATTTTAACCTACAGTAGTCCCTTATTGCGCTTCTACTTACAAGGAAGCAAGTAATAAGATTATTTCTGCTATTTTTTTCTGATTAAAACAAAGTAAATAGAAGTATAAGTTTTTTTAAGAATAATTTCTTGCAGGGATATAGAGAAAGTCATGTGAATGGTACACATCAGATTTTTTTTAAACATTTTCTTCTTCACAAAACTTGCCAAGACAATAACGAACACAACAAACAATTGTTAAATCATACACACACACACACACACACACACACACACACACACACACACACACACACACACACACACACACACACACACACACACACACTTCTAAATCACTGCATGTGATCCCTTGTGATTGCATTCGGGCTGTTGAGGTGGCAGAAATGCGAACTAACCACTGTGTCAGAGTACCACAACCAAAGTAAACGCCGTCCTTGGGATGGAACTCGGACCGTCAAGGTGGCTTGCGAGCCATCTAACCACTATGTCAGAGTACCACAACCAAAGTAAACGCCGTCCTTGAAATGGAAATCGGCCGTTAAGGTGGCTTGCGAGCAATCTAACCACTATGTCAGAGTACCACAACCAAAGTAAACGCCGTCCTTGGAATGGAACTCGGCCGTCAAGGTGGCTTGCGAGCAATCTAACCACTATTTCAAAGTACCACAACCAAAGTAAACGCCGTCCTTGGGATGGAACTCGGCCGTCAAGGTGGCTTCCGAGCAATCTAACCACTATTTCAAAGTACCACAACCAAAGTAAACGCCGTCCTTGGAATGGAACTCGGCCGTCAAGGTGGCTTGCGAGCAATCTAACCACTATGTCAGAGTACCATAACCAAAGTAAACGCCGTCCTTGGGATGGAACTCGGACCATCAAGGTGGCTTGCGAGCAATCTAACCACTATGTCAGAGTACCACGACCAAAGTAAACGCCGTCCTTGGGATGGAACTCGGCCGTCAAGGTGGCTTGCGAGCAATCTAACAACTATGTCAAAGTACCACAACCAAAGTAAACGCCGTCCTTGGGATGGAACTCGGACCGTCAATGTGGCTTGCGAGCAATCTAACCACTATGTCAGAGTACCACAAACTAAGTAAATGCTGTCCTTGGGATGGAACTCGGCCGTCAAGGTGGCTTGCGAGCAATCTAACCACTATGTCAGAGTACCATAACCAAAGTAAACGCCGTCCTTGGAATGGAACTCGGCCGTCAAGGTGGCTTGCGAGCAATCTAACCACTATGTCAGAGTACCACAAACTAAGGAAATGCTGTCCTTGTGAAGGAACTCGGACCGTCAGGGTGGCTTGAGAGCAATCTAACCACTATGTCAGAGTACCACAAACTAAGTAAACGCCGTCCTTGGGATGGAACTCGGACCGTCAGGGTGGCTTGAGAGCAATCTAACCACTATGTCAGAGTACCACAACCAAAGTAAACGCCGTCCTTGGGATGGAACTCGGCCGTCAAGGTGGCTTGCGAGCAATCTAACCACTATGTCAGAGTACCACAAACTAAGTAAATGCTGTCCTTGGGATGGAACTCGGACCGTCAGGGTGGCTTGAGAGCAATCTAACCACTATGTCAGAGTACCACAAACTAAGTAAACGCCGTACTTGGGATGGAACTCGGACCGTCAGGGTGACGTGAGAGGAATCTAACCGCTATGTCAGAGTACCACTACCAAAGTAAACGCCGTCCTTGGGATGGAACTCGGACCGTCAAGGTGGCTTGCGAGCAATCTAACCACTATGTCAGAGTACCACAATCAAAGTAAATGCTGTCCTTGGGATGGAACTCGGCCGTCAAGGTCGCTTGCGAGCAATCTAACCACTATGTCAGAGTACCATAACCAAAGTAAACGCCGTCCTTGGAATGGAACTCGGCCGTCAAGGTGGCTTGCGAGCAATCTAACCACTATGTCAGAGTACCATAACCAAAGTAAACGCCGTCCTTGGAATGGAACTCGGCCGTCAAGGTGGCTTGCGAGCAATCTAACCACTATGTCAGAGTACCACAAACTAAGTAAATGCTGTCCTTGGGATGGAACTCGGACCGTCAGGGTGGCTTGAGAGCAATCTAACCACTATGTCAGAGTACCACAAACTAAGTAAATGCTGTCCTTGGGATGGAACTCGGACCGTCAGGGTGGCTTGAGAGCAATCTAACCACTATGTCAGAGTACCATAACCAAAGTAAACGCCGTCCTTGGGATGGAAATCGGATCATCAAGGTGGCTTGCGGGCAATCTAACCACTATGTCTGAGTACCACAAACTAAGTAAATGATGTCCTTGGGATGGAACTCGGCCGTCAAGGTGGCTTGCGAGCAATCTAACCACTATGTCAGAGTACCATAACCAAAGTAAACGCCGTCCTTGGAATGGAACTCGGCCGTCAAGGTGGCTTGCGAGCAATCTAACCACTATGTCAGAGTACCACAACCAAAGTAAACGCCGTCCTTGGAATGGAACTCGGCCGTCAAGGTGGCTTGCGAGCAATATAACCACTATGTCAGAGTACCACAACCAAAGTAAACGCCGTCCTTGGAATGGAACTCGGACCATCAAGGTGACTTGCGAGCAATCTAACCACTATGTCAGAGTACCACGACCAAAGTAAACGCCGTCCTTGGGATGGAACTCGGACCATCAAGGTGGCTTGCGAGCAATCTAACCACTATGTCAGAGTACCACAACCAAAGTAAACGCCGTCCTTGGAATGGAACTCGGCCGTCAAGTTGGCTTGCGAGCAATCTAACCACTATGTCAGAGTACCACGACCAAAGTAAAGTCCGTCCTTGGGATGGAACTCGGCCGTCAAGGTGGCTTGCGAGCAATCTAACCACTATGTCAGAGTACCACAAACTAAGTAAACGCCGTCCTTGGGATGGAACTCGGACCGTCAAGGTGTCTTGCGAGCAATCTAACCACTATGTCAGAGTACCACAACCAAAGTAAACGCCGTCCTTGGAATGGAACTCGGCCGTCAAGGTGGCTTGCGAGCAATCTAACCACTATGTCAGAGTACCACAAACCAAGTAAATGCCGTCCTTGGGATGGAACTCGGACCGTCAAGGTGGCTTGCGAGCAATCTAACCACTATGTCAGAGTACCACAATCAAAGTAAATGCTGTCCTTGGGATGGAACTCGGACCGTCAAGGTGCCTTGCGCGCAATCTAACCACTATGTCAGAGTACCATAACCAAAGTAAACGCCGTCCTTGGGATGGAACCCGGACCGTCAAGGTGGCTTGCGAGCAATCTAACCACTATGTCAGAGTACCACAACCAAAGTAAACGCCGTCCTTGGGATGGAACTCGGACCGTCAGGGTGGTTTGCGAGCAATCTAACCACTATGTCAGAGTACCATAACCAAAGTAAACGCCGTCCTTGGGATGGAACTCGGACCGTCAAGGTGGCTTGCGAGCAATCTAACCACTATGTCAGAGTACCACAACCAAAGTAAACGCTGTCCTTGGAATGGAGCTCGGACCGTCAAAGTGGCTTGCGAGCAATCTAACCACTATGTCAGAGTACCACAACCAAAGTAAACGCCGTCCTTGGGATGGAACTTGGAGCGTCAGGGTGGCCTGCGAGCAATCTAGCCACTATTTAAGAGTACCATAAACAAAGTAAACGCCGTCCTTGGGATGGAACTTGGACCCTCAGGGTGGCTTGCGAGCAATCTAGCCACTATGTCAGATCACTACAAACTAAGTAAACGCCGTCCTTGGGATGGAACTTGGACCGTCAGGGTGCCTGCGAGCAATCTAGCCACTATGTAAGAGTACCACAACCAAAGTAAATGACGTCCTTGGGATGGAACTTGGACTGTCAAGGTGGCTTGCGAGCAATCTAACCACTATGAATGAGTGCCACAAACATATTACATGTCGTAACCTGGAATTATATCGGGCTATCAAGGTTGTAAGCGAACGATCTAACCGTATTGTCAGAATGAAACCACAAGCGGTCTCCTAGAATAGCACCGGACCGTCAATGTAGCATTCGAGTGATCTAACCACTAAGTCACAATCAATCTACATGCTTCCCCAGTGATATCACGCGACGTCTAAGTGGCTTGCGAGAGGTCTAACCACTACGTCATTACAAAACTACTTGCGGTGTCCTGAATTTACACCCGGGCCGTCAGGGTGGCAGGCGAGAGGTCTAAACACTACGCAACAGTGAACTACATGTGTTGTTCTTGGATTGCAAACGGACCGTCTAGGTGGCAAGCGAGAGGACCAACCATTACGTCACAATGAAACCTCATACGTGTCCCGGAATTGCACCCGGACCGTCTAGGTGGCAGGCGAGATTTCTAATCTCTACGCCACAATGGAACTTCATGCGGTGTGGTGGAAATGCACCGGGCCGTCTAGATAGCAAGGGAGAGGTCTAACCACTACTTCACAATGAAACTGCATGCGGTGTCCTGGAAATGGACCCTGACCGTCCTGATGGCAGGCAAGTGTCTAAGCACTACTTCACAATGAAACTATATGCGGTTTCCTGATGGCAGGCAAGTGTCTAACCACTACTTCACAATGAAACTGCATGCGGTGTCCTGGAATTGGACCCTGACCGTCCTGATGGCAGGCAAGTGTCTAACCACTACTTCACACTGAAACTACATACGGTGTCCTGGAATTGGACCCTGACCGTTCTGATGGCAGGCAAGTATCTAACCACTACTTCACACTGAAACTACATACGGTGTCCTGGAATTGGACCCTGACCGTCCTGATGGCAGGCAAGTGTCTAACCACTACTTCACACTGAAACTACATACGGTGTCCTGGAATTGGACCCTGACCGTTCTGATGGCAGGCAAGTATCTAACCACTACTTCACAATGAAACTGCATGCGGTGTCCTGGAATTGGACCCGGGCCGTCTAGATAGCAGGGAGAGGTCTTACCACTACTTCACACTGAAACTACATGCGGTGTCCTGGAATTGCACCCTGACCACCCTGATGGCAGGCAAGTGTCTAAGCACTACCTCACAATGAAACTGCATGCGGTGTCCTGGAATTGGACCCTGACCGTCCTGATGGCAGGCAATGTCTAACCACTACCTTACACTGAAACTACATGCGGTATCCTGGAATTGGACCCTGACCATCCTGATGGCACGCAAGTGTCTAAGCACTACTTCACACTGAAACTGCATGCGGTGTCCTGGAAATGCCCCCGGGCCGTCTAAGAATCACGGGAGAGGCCTAACCACCACGTATCAATTAGACTAAATACGTTTTCTTGGATTATCACCCGGACCGTCTAGATAGCAGGCAACTGTCTAACCACTATGTCACAATAAAACTACATGCGGTGGCCTGGAGTGGCACCCGGGCCTTCTAAATAAACGGCGAGAGGTCTAACCACTAAGACACAGTAAAACTACATGCAGTGTCCTGGTGTTGCACCAGGACCATCTAGCTAGGAGGCAGGTATTTAACCACTACGTCACTGTGAACTTCATGCGGCGTCTGGAAAGATAGCAGGCAGGAATTTAACAACTATGTCACAGTGAACTGCATGCGGTGTCCTGGAATTGCATGCGGACCGTCTAGATAGGAGGCATGTATTTAACAACTATGTCACAGAGAACTGCATGCGGTGTCCTGGAATTGCACACGGACCATCTAGATAGGAGGCAGCTATTTAACAACTATGTCACAGTGATCTACATGCGGCGTCTGGAATTGCACGCGGACCGTCTAGATAGCAGCCAGGTATTTAACAACTATGTCACAGTGAACTGCAAGCGATGTCCTGGAATTGCAGGCGGACCGTCTAGATAGCAGACAGGTATTTAACAACTATGTCAAAGTGAACTGCAAGCGGTGTCCTGGAATTGCAGGCGGAGCGTCTAGATAGGCGGCAGGTATTTAACAACTATGTCACAATGAACTTCATGCGGTGTCCTGGAATTGCAGGCGGACCGTCTAATTAGCAGGCAGGTATTTAACAACTATGCCACAGTGAACTGCATGCGGCCTGGAATTGCAGGTGGACCGTCTAGATAGCAGGCAGGTATTTAACCACTACGTCACAGTGAACGACATGAGGCGGCCTGGAATTGCACGCGGACCGTCTAGATAGCAGCCAGGTATTTAACCACTACGTCACATTAACTGCATGCTGCGTCTGGAATTGCAGGCGGACCGTCTAGATAGCTGCCAGGTATTTAACAACTATGTCACAGTGAACTGCATGCGGCCTGGAATTGCAGGCGGACCGTCTAGATAGCAGGCAGGTATTTAACCACTACGTCACAGTGAACTGCATGCGGCGTCAGGAATTGCACGTGGACCGTCTAGATAGCAGGCAGGTATTTAACAACTACGTCACAGTGAACTGCATGTGGCGGCCTATAATTGCACGCGGACCGTCTAGATAGCAGACAGGTATTTAACCATACGTCACAGTGAACTACATGTGGCGGCCTGGAATTGCACGCGGACCGTCTAGATAGCAGGCAGGTATTTAACAACTACGTCTCATTGAACTCCATGTGGCGGCCTGGAATTGCACGCGGACCGTCTAGATAGCAGGCAGGTATTTAACCACTACGTCACAGTGAACTGCATGCGGCGTCAGGAATTGCACGTGGACCGTCTAGATAGCAGGCAGGTATTTAACAACTACGTCACAGTGAACTGCATGTGGCGGCCTATAATTGCACGCGGACCGTCTAGATAGCAGACAGGTATTTAACCATACGTCACAGTGAACTATATGTGGCGGCCTGGAATTGCACGCGGACCGTCTAGATAGCAGGCAGGTATTTAACAACTACGTCTCATTGAACTCCATGTGGCGGCCTGGAATTGCACGCGGACCGTCTAGATAGCAGGCAGGTATTTAACCACTACGTCACAGTGAACTGCATGCGGCCTGGAATTGCACCCAGACCGTCTAGATAGGAGGCAGGTATTTAACCTCTACGTCACAGTGAACTGCATGCGGCGGCCTGGAATTGCAGGCGGACCGTCTAGATAGCAGGCAGTTATTTAACCACTAAGTCACAGTGAGCTGCATGCGGCGGCCTGGAATTGCACGCGAACCGTCTGGGTGGCAGGCGAGTGATCTAACCCTTAACTCTATTCCACGGCGCTACAAATAATCTATATAAATGCTTTCGATATTTTTACACATTTTAACCGAATTTCTGCAATTGCTAAAAGTATGAGATAGTATCTCAGTTTTCTGATAATATCCTGGTAAATGCCTCTCAATGGGATAGGCTGTACCAGTATTCGACCGCACAGGTGTTAAGGGGTTCAAAATAAATAGATTGAAATGGGGAACCGATTGTCCCTCAGCGTTGTTTCACGCTCGGCACACACCGGACTCCCTCCCGAGACTCGAGAGGGCCAACATCTCCTCTGCAGCCACGGCACCACCTACCGGCGGATCTGGCAGCAGCGGCAGCAGCGGCAGGAGCCACGGCAGCATTCCCCCAGCGGCAACGCAGTGGGCATTCGTCCCTCTACTAGCTTGCAGCTCCGACGCCTGCGGGTGTTCGGCTTCTACACAGCGGCAACGCAGTGGGCTCTGACCCCCTATTAGCTTGCCGTTCCGCCGCCAGTGTGCGAGCGGCCCCACAGACAGCTTGCTGTCAATTTGTAAAGAGCAGGAACTCCCCTACTTTCCTACTTCTCTTCTACTGTCATCTTTCTTTTCATTGACCTGACCAGACCGACAGACAACGCATACAGCGGGTCCGTAAGGCCAAAGCCAAGGGTGAAGGCCATTGGCCTGAAACCTCGAGCCGATATGGCTCGCACAGGCGCCTCCTTTAAGGAGGTCCGGTCCTCTGCGGACAGCCGTAGGGCAACCGCACCGACTCTGACTAACGATGACGGGCAACAGCCAAGACCCAGCACAAGTCTACCTACTCCCTCACCAGAGACGGCCGAACCTTCGCGCAAGCGAAGCAGGACGTCTATTGGCGGCAGCAACAGGCGCAAGCCATCCTCGCCTCAACGCCTCGTAGCGGTTGAGAGTGTTCAAACCGGGCAGGACCCAACCAGTCCTTACACCATTCCTATGCCCGACTCTGACACCGACGTCGAACCTGACGGGCCGTGGATAACTGTCCACGCAGGGGGCCGCAGAAGCGGTCGTTCCTCCCCCAACCCAGCCGCACCACCACAGGGAATTAACCAACCCCCAACCCAAGGGGGGAGAAAAATCCCGCCTATAGTTGCCGACGCTTTCCGCAACCACGTTGTGGTTATGAGAAAGCTGGCAACGAAGCTTAGGGGCCCCTTCGAGGCCCGGCGGAAACAAAGGAAAGTCCACCTCCATACCTCCTCGGAAAGGGATTTCGAGGCAGCGAAGGCAGTACTACGGGACGAACAAATCCCGTTCTACAGCTACTCGCTGCAGCGGCCCTACGTGGAGCGTAGGATAATTCGGGGCCTTGACTCCGACTGCACCCCTGAGGATGTCAAGGCGGCTCTTCAGGACGAGTACAACATCACCCCTACCTCCGTGGCACGTCTTAGTAAGACGGTGGCAACAGACGACGGCACTCAGCGAGTGCCCATGCCCTTATTCCTGGTCGTGGTACCGAGGGAACGCGCCCAGTCAGTTCAGCCGATAGACGCCGTCCGTCGGCTTATCTTCACCGTCGTGCGTATCGAAAGATACCACGGCAAAGAGGGACCTGTGCAGTGCCATAGGTGCATGGGCTTCAACCACTCTAGTAGTGTGCGCGAGCGCAAGCTCGCATGCCTGCGGTGCGGTGAAGCCCATCTACTGAGGGACTGCACAAAGCCCCATGAAGCTCGCCACTGTGTGAACTGTGGTGAGGCGCACGTGGGCTCATACAAAGGATGTAAGGTGCGGAAGCGCCTTGTTGAGAGCCGCCGAGGAGGCCCCCAGGAGCCAGCTAATTTGCGCCCTGTGGTGTCCTTCTCCTCGGCACTGAACCGCGCTGAGGGAACACTGCGCGCCGCTGAGGCAGCAGCAACTCCCAGCCCCGCAGTCACTGCAGAGACCGTGCCAGCTCCGTCCTTGACGGAGACCCCAACCCCCCAACCTGGTCCGCCTACTTCAACGGAGGAAACCGCCCCGACGCCCTCGACAGAGGGCCCACGCCGGACTTCTCCAAAAAAGAAGTCCAGGAGGTGAGGAAAGAAGATCCGTCGGGCGCCCGGTCAGTCGGGCCAATCAGAGGCTCTCACCTCTGTGAGACCCGAGGCCACGCCCCCAGCACTCCAGCAGCTACCAGTGGCGGAAGCTCCAGTAGCGGCCGCCACAGTACCGACTCCAGTAGCAGAGGCTCCCGCTGCACCTACCACCACAGCGGCTTCCTCGGCCTTTACAGCGGCCATCCCACAGGCGGACCTGGATGAACTTCAGGACCTAGCCCTGTGGTTCGGTGACCTCCTAAGTAAGGTCCTACCTGTACTGCGAAACTTCAAGTTGCAGTACAGCAACCCCAGACTCTCCCCCCTCCAGAAACACACCCTATTCCTCCAAACCTTGGAGCAGTTGTACCCGGGTTCCGCTAAGTAATGGCCTCTAGATTCGTTCGGAGACCATTGCGACTCGCGTACTGGAACGCGAACGGCATCCGGGGGCAACGCCCAGGCGTCATTGAGTTTATACAATCGTACGGAATTGACATCCTGATGGTTTGCGAAACCCATCTGGATGCTGTTACTGACTTCTCGCTGCCTAGTTACGTCACCCATCGGTCCGATCGGGTCGGCCGACAGGGTGGCGGTACAGCTATCTTCATTAAGAACCACATAACCCATACTCCTGTCCAACTCCCAGCACTACAGCACGTGGAGGCCTGTGCAATCCGGCTTGCCGTTGCCGGGCTAGACGCGCTGCTGATAGCTGCATATGACCCACCAAACCACCGCTTCCATGAAGCGGACTACACCACCCTACTCAACCTTCACCCAGTGGTATGCATAGCAGGAGATCTCAACGCGAAACATGCCCTCTGGCACAGCCGCACCAACAACCCCCGAGGCCGCGGGCTCTACCGCCTCATCAGCGGCAACCCCGCCCTCGTCGCGCACGGACCGAGAGGACCTACGTGTCATCCGGCTCGCGGCAGACCGGATGTTCTTGACATCATAATCACCAAGAACACGCCATTTCATCTAGACCTCTCGGCGGTCAACGAGTTGGACTCCGACCATGACCCTGTCGTGGTGGATACAACCGAGACCGTATCAGCTCTGGTAACACCAGACTGGATAAATGAGATCGACTGGGACGCAGCCGTCCTAGACCTAAACCAAACCGTGGACCCGCGACCGCGCATCGATTCCATCGAAGCGCTGGAAGCGGCAGCCACGGCCTTCTCCCGCCAACTCCTGAAAGTGGTACGCGCGCATACCGACCGCATCCCATCTAACAAACCTAACCCGAGAACCATACCGAATGAACTCCGGCAGCTGCTAAAAGCCAAGGCAACCGTACGGAAGCTATGGCAGCGCTTCCGCCATCCCAGGATCCAAGCAGTGTACCAGCGGTTCAAATCCCTGGCAAGGAGCCTGCTTCGCGCGCACCGCAAAGCGGCCTGGGAACACACAATGGCACATATGAACCTGGAAGAGAAACAACCCTGGAGGATCATCCGATCCCTCAGGAAAGACAAAAGTCAGTTTCAGCATCCCGTCCATGGCTCCCGTGGGAGACTCTCTTTTGAGCCCCAGGATAAAGCCACGGATTTCGCAGATTATCTGGAGTCCCAATTCAAACCCCGTGAAGACCCCCAGGATGAGGACTTTACTGAGCTCGTGGAAGCGACGGTAGACTACCTCTATGAGGAGCCCCCGCCGCCCCATGAGGAGATCCGCATTCCTTTAGTCACCCCGAAAGAGGTGGCTTCCCAACTCAACAACCTAAAGCCTAACACAGCCCCTGGACATGACGGCGTTACGGCGCCTATGCTCCAGCACCTACCCAGAAAGGCCGTAATCCACCTGACGCGGATTTACAATGCATGTCTGCACCTACGACACTTTCCAACGTGTTGGAAGGAGGCGCTGGTGGTATGTATTTTGAAACCCGGCAAGGTCTTCCCGTCAAGCTACAGATCTATTAGCTTACTTCCGATCGTCTCGAAAGTATTCGAGCGGTTACTCCTACCTCGCCTCACCCCTCTCTTCGAAGAGAGACTCCTACTCCCGGATCATCAGTTTGGTTTCCGTACTGGACATTCCACAACCCTGCAGTTGCTGCGACTAGCTGAGAAGGCTGCCCTGGGCTTCCAGGACAACTTCAAAACAGTCGCGGTGCTCTTGGACGTGGAAAAGGCCTTCGCCACCACGTGGCATCAGGGACTCTTTTACAAGCTCAAGAACGCAGAAATTCCTCCCCCCTACCTTCACCTGCTTAGTAGCTTCCTTCGAGACCGCACTTTCAGGGTGAGGGTGGAGGGGAGGCATTCCACAGTCAGACCAATAGCGGCGGGAGTGCCGGAAGGCAGCGTGCTGTCGCCGTTACTCTTTGCTGCCTACATGTCCGACTTCCCCACAGAACCCAGTACAGTTACGTGCCAGTATACCGACGATGTCCTCATAATGGCGCGTAACAAGAACGCCCGATATTGCTTCCCCCCGCTACAGAGACAGCTCCAGGCCATAGGCAGATGGAGTGAACAGTGGCGGATGGCCATCAGCCCGCAGAAGAGCTCAGCTCTACTGCTGGCTAAAGTCCGTGGCTGGCGACCGGAGAGGTCGCTGAGGTTGCGGCGGCGGCGGATCCCCTGGGTCCGCTCCGCCAAATACCTCGGAGTCCTCCTCGACTGCGGCCTTACTTTCACTCCACATGTCAGGGAGAAGGTCGGCTTGGGACACGCTGCCCTGCGGCAGTTGTTTCCCATCTTCCGCTCCACCATGCCTACACACCTAAGACTACGGCTGTACCGCGCAGTCATCCCGCCCCTGATGCTGTACGGCTGTGAGGTCTGGGGTTCGGTGGCTCGTTCCACCATCCGCAGGCTGCAGGCCGTGCAGAACAGGGCATTGAGGATGATATACGGCACAGACCGCAGATTCCCGTCCCACGTTCTCCATTCCCACTCCGGAATCCCTTACATAGTGGACGTTGTGCGAGAAAGAGCTCGCACAATATACACTAAACTTGCTCCCCACCCAAATCCCCAGGTGAACACTCTCGGTCTTTACGACCACACGCTACCAAGGAGACGCGTAAGCTACCGCCTTCCCAAGGACGCCTTGGGATGGTAGTTTTCCGGCCGCCTCTCCCTTTATTGTTCTACCCACCAAGTTAAGCAGCATCGGGCATGGTCACGACTCGGACGGGTGACCATCCAGTTGTACTCCGACCAGATCTGCAACACTGGCTTCCCCCACCCCGTACCTATATCCCTTCAGGTCTCCCCGCTAGCCGGCACTGCTTTCCTTGACAGCCCGCAAGCGGCTGGCCAAGGTAAGCAGCATCGGGCCTGGTCCCTCTCTGGGTGGGTGGCCACTCGGATAGGTAACCCAGCCCGCGCCGGCTGCACAGAGGGAACACCCTGCCCAATTAGTTTGACAAAGACAAAAACGCTTGCATAAGACTACTTCTTTTATATCACATGGGTAAATCCGCAAGAAAAGCGGATAGGTACCGTGGTGATTTGCCCCCGCCCGAGTACACTCGGGCGACTAGTTCCTGCTCCTGGCTCCTGGCTCCTCCTGGCTCCTGGCTCCGATTGTCCCTTTTGTTCTGACATGTTTTCTGGCTGGCACACACACAATTCTTAAAGATTGGAATGAAGTATTGTGCACTACTAATGCGTTATTTAAAAGGATTGTGATAACAATTAGGAACAGTGCTCTACTCTAATACGGTGAGTGAGTCGGTATAAAGCTGCTTATGGAATTCCAGCAAATAAAGACCCCACCGGTGCTTTTTTCTCTAAGAGGGCGTCATTAGAGCAGCACTAATATGCCTATTTTACATTTCTGAATCTAAAACGATAAACCCTCCAGTACAAATTACTTTCAAATGATTGTGAATTATATCTACGTGGCGTTCTATATTAAATACAGTTAATGTCAAAGAACCTGCGCATATTAATGCATTAAAATATTTATGTAATATATGCTTTGAAATGGAATAACTGAGTATGATTTTAGCTGTACGGAGGAATTCTACCGTTATAACTACTTGAGCTACTGCCAGTTTACTACTATCAATTGCTAAACATTGTGTTCCTATGTAAAAGTATACCTACACATTATGTGTAAGAAAATAAAGTATTTAAAGGGGTGCGAAACGGAGAGCACACAGACTAACACTTAATTAAGCTGCGAACTTCAGATCTCATGTGTTTTAACTGCCACGTGGTACCATTGTCCATGCTTAAGCGCTTCGTTTACCAGAATTCCCTAGAGTCAGATGAATAGTTACTGAAACGACCTTTAGCTTCTTGTGCTTAGGTTCACAGTAATTCAGGGTGCGAGGTTCTTTTCTTCGTATGTGCAGTGTCTGCAGATGGTCAAATCGGAAGGTTGCTCTGGTGACCTGTTCCGTTTATTTGCCTTTCATGCAGAGATGGAAAGGTAGAATTCAGTTTGTGACTAGTCCACAGCTTTTGATTCGTACTATGGTGGTATCTGTTTCAGAGTTGCTGATTACACGTCTTAAATGCAACATGCATGTATTTCATTGTCATTACGAATAATTCATATAGAGTATAGTAGAAAATATAAACGATTCATTATAAAATGCAAACATCTGATGTGTTACACTCACATTACTTTCTCTAGCTACTCTGCAAATGTGCAAAAGATTAGTCTTCTTTCTACATAATGCTTATAGAGATAAGCACTAGCAGAATGTTCTTATTACATAGTTCCTTATAAGTAGAGGGGAACTACAGTAATGCATTAGGCTAAAGTGATAGTCAAAAGTTTTAAAAGCTATCGTTATGTGAATGTTATTGCAAATCGCTTCTTTGCTTGGCAGGAGTAGAATAAAAGAAAAACCGACACTTCCTGTCTGAGAAAAGTTCAAGTACTTCACAATTGGAACCAGTAACAAAGAACATCTCGGAAACGGTTACCTCCACAACAAAAACCTAAAGGACATAAATCGTATGTTTTGACGTGATGTATATTTTTTGTGTATTGAGTGTGTGTCTATCTCTTACGGTTTAGCAGTTAAGCAAAATTCGGAAAACTTCATCCAGAATAAAGAGGCACTTAGACGCTATTCCCAGAAAATTCGAGATGTACATTTTATTTCGGTAATAAATAGCTTTAATATACGGGCTTTTAATCAAAATCGTAACAGTCATTTTTAATAAAATCAAAATTTCTGATATTTTGTCCACATAAAGGGTAGTTTGTGATGGGGGGGATTTTTTTGAAAATTTTGTCGCATCCTTGAACGATACTAAACCTAAATGCCAAATATGGTATTTACAAGGTCTTATGGTTTTAGGGTTATGCTGTCCACAGGCAGACACACACGGACCAGAAAACATATTTTGGGTGCATTACAAAGTACATATGGGGCTAGAGAAAGTAAAAAAGGGAGACAACTCTCTGGACATGTTAATCCACTAACTATAGCAACTACATATACGTAGGTACTCCTGCCACGGTCCACTGCAGTTTGATCAGTGGCGTGCTGTTTATTTTGGACCCCTCTAAAATCCTGGCAATTTGCTCGGTCCTGTAAGTTTAGTACAAAACGCTACAATTTGTTTAGTCTTGGGTTGGCAACATGCTACTGAACACCTTCAGTTGTGTCCTCCGCCAGCACCAGTAACGTCACAAACACTCTAAAATAATTTTAACAAGCTATTCCAAAAACATATGTATACTTTTGTGAATAAATGGTTGCATCTAGTATTTCCATCAAATTCGTTAATCGTATTCACCTTCTCCATATGTACTATGTGCATGTATATAGAGAAGGTATTGTAATGCACCCAAAAATTCGACACCGAGATTTCATCAGAAATACATGTTTTGAGACAACCTGAATAATAAAAAAAAAAAAAAAATTATTTTACAAGAATTTCCGTGTGTGTGTGCTGTGTGTATGTCTGTGGGACAGCAAAGCTCAAAACTGAAAAGCCCGTTAAATACCAAAATGGATATTCAAGTTCAATATCTTCCAAGGATGCGACACGAAGGTTTTCAGAAAATTCCCCACCCCAACTACACTTTATATGGAAAAAAAACTTCGAAAAGTTTGTTTTTCTCAAAAATGACACTAACGATTTTGATTAAAATATCATATTTTAAGATATTTAAATGACAAATAAAACAAAAAGCTTCAATTTTCTGAGAATAGCCTCTGAAAATAAGTTTAAATTGAATGAACTTTGCAGAATTTTGCACATGTGGTAAACCGTAAGAGATAGACAAAAATTAACCATACAAAACATATAGACCTCGTTAAAACACACAATTTATGTTATGTATATTTTTTTCATGGAGTTGGCTGTTTTTGTGATATTGCTTGTTATTGGTTTCAGCTTTGAAAAATATACTTTTCTCATACGGGAATTTGTCAACCCCTGTCCATACCAACAAAGGAACTTCAGTCACATAAGTAGTTAAGTAAGGAGAGAGCTGGCGCATTGGCAAGTGAGCATACACAGGAAAGATAGGGAATGCAAGGCATTTGTATACCCTAGCGTGAGCATACATGGTAAAGACAGGGAATTCAAGGAGGAGGGGAGGATCTAACCTATGGTCAGAGTATTAAGAGTATTTGCCAGTCCTTGAGAGTGCTTTTCCAAGGCCGTCTGCATTGTTTTTTCAGTTCTGTTTACGGTTTTTCTAAGAATTGTAAGATGTTTTATCGATTGTTTGTACTGCAGGGCTGCTGTCTGAAGACCTTTTTTTTATTATTATTATTTTGCAGCATTTTCCTCTGCTTCTTGAATGTGTACGGAACATTTATAACACTTCTTGTGGGTTTTTCGGGTACTAAGACAGATGTTTCGAATGCTTTTTAATGACATTTCATGTCATTTGGAGGATATTTAGAGCCCTAGGACAGTTAGTTACACGACACTCAGCAGATACTTTCTAGTTCTTTTCAAGTGATTTTGCGCCATTTTGTGCGTATTAGGAGCTCTAAAACACAGGTATTTTAGGCTTTTTCAGACGTTTTTGCTCATATTTTGCCTTATTTTGCAGTGTTTTCTAATGATTTTTGACACTTTTATAAGCCTTTTAGTACGTTTTAGTGTTATTTTTTCAGTGATTGTAGCGCTTTCTCATACGTTTTTCAGGATATTAATGTTGATTTTTAACGTTATCAGTGTTGTTTAGCATATTTTTTAATGTCAAGCCATGCCATTTGGGGAAAGTGTTTAGACCTGTAGCCCGGTATAGTGATTAGACACTTTAGATATTTTCCATACATCTCGAACAGTTTTATTGGTATATAACACTCTAAAACAATCATTTTTGTCCTTCTTTATCGTTTTGCTAATATTTTGCGGTGTTTTCTAATGTTTTAGCACTTTATAGACATTTTAGCACATTTTTAATATATTTCGCTGTATTTTGCTGTGTTTCGTAGTGCTTTATGCTTCCATACAGATCGTTTACGACTTTTAAAGTATTCAGAAATATAGAGTACTGTTAAACCCTAGAGCAATAACTATTTCAACCCGCTTTGAATGTATTTTTGGAAACTCTTTAAGAACTTTGAGCCAGCGACGAAGGTGTAGTGACGACATTTTTAGGAGCAGTTTAACCGTATTTGAAGCGCCATTTATTTTCTTAGTTTGATAGTAATTTATCGCATTTAATGCTAGTTTATATCTGTAACAAATTCATGCACTTTCTGCAGTAATTGATGTCTTCGTTTCAGTGTTTCTGAAGTTTTTTTCACACTATTCGTCTCGTTTTATAGCATTTTCATATGTTCCTGGTCAGTTTGATCGCGTTTTATAGCCTATCCAATGTTTTTACAGTTTCGTCATATTTTTCCACAGTTTGGATCCTTTATGATCATTGCTATATTGTGTTTCAGTATTTTGTAGTCCTTTATATCCTTTATGCAGGAACTAACTTGTGAAGCAAGAGGATATGTTTATATGGTTTCAGTCTTTCTGAGGTTGTAAATCTAACATAGCTTATCTTCTTGTGTCTCCATCTCTTTATTTGTCTTTTTGAATGATGTCTTTCTTTTTGAGGCTGACACTAGAAGAAGGGTCTAAGCTTTTGTGATCGAGGTGTTTATAATTTTTGTGAGCATCTTAATTCTTCGTCTCTTATTGTTTTACAGCCTGTTTTCTTCTAACCTTAGGTCTCAGTCCGACTTTTCCGTTAGCTTCATCTTTAAACTTTCCCAATACTTTTTTGTTCTGTGTGGAGTAGCACACCTGGTTGCAGGGTAATCAGATGTATCTAAATGTTCAAGAAATTGCATTTTGTCCCGATATATGTAAGAGGTTGTGGTTGGCTGAAACCTGAACTATAAGGCCCAAGTTAACATAAAAAAAACCTGGTGTTAATGGTCTTAGCATGTCAAACTATGATTATATATTGATTTTAACCTGGAGGGTCTCGGTTTGACTCTAGATTGATATATGGAACTTTAATTTCCTATAGAGACCATACTAATTTAGATACTGACGTTGAACAAACTTTATTCAATATACAGCATTACGTGCAATGTTTAATATACACAGATTTACCTGAAGGTCCTGGGTTTGAGCAAAATATTTAAAAATAGTTATCTCGGGAACTATTAATCCTAACGAGACGGAGTAAAGCCTCCAACATGGTTATTATTACGCGACAACAATTTTGAGAATAAATTATGATTGTAGGTCCTTGGTTCGCCTTTATAAGTTTTGAGGACGTTTTAAGTTTTGAGCGTAATTCTTGACTATTAGGCCGAAATTACCAGAAAAACGTGTATATTGATGTTTTTAACAGTTGCATATAAGATTCTAAGTACTTCTTAGTCCTGAGGACCCACTTCGTTCTCCGACTCTAATGGACCTTAATTTCGAGGTGAATGACTCTTAAGAGGAATGGACTTGAAGAGAACGAATAAAGCGGAAACGGTTGCCGCTCCCTCCGTTCTTGAATATTGATACAAATAAAAAAGATAGCATTAGGGACTTAGTTCGAGTCTACAAAGGTTCCGATTTTATAACTGCTATATTGCTTAAATAAATATGCACATTACGGACAAATATTTGGATATTAAAGTGGTTTAATTACTTTATAAAAAGAACACGGGTTCGATTCCTGTCCTTTCTTTACAGACCTTTTTAGGATTTCATGTGAATACAGTTGCTTTAGCTGGTATCCTTCTATCGTGGGTAGTGGAAGGTATGGAAGGAGAGCATGACTGAACATGGTTATTCAAGAATAAGCATGATGAAAACAAGGCTTTTAGGAGGTGATGTTAAAGATTGACATATGAGGTTGGTAAGAAGATGCAGGGGGAGGGGGCTAAAGCATGAGGGGAAGGCAAATGCATTAACCTATCGGACGGCTTTTACGAGCAACAGCGGGAAATGAATGTTGTACAACTGTACATGCTTAATCCTCGATTATATGATAATTCATGGGTTGGTGCAGATAAAAGGATATAAAACTATAAAATCTATTAAAACATGTAAAAACATATATCTGATATATAATATGACTTCTTAAAATCTCTAAAATATGAGTTCTAGCTCGAGCAGCAAACGCAGAAAAACCAGGGAAATGGCATTGCTTAAGTCACGTGATCTCCTAGCAGGTCTGTACCGTTGGTATTTTAGGAGGGGGCTGACTATAGCAGGTCTTCATTGCGGCAGTTTGCTTCGAGTCGAGTATATTAGCTCCTCTTAGTGAAACTAGCTACCAATAGCGAGAAAAACGTGGTAAGGCTATAAAAGTTCTGTCCTTTCTATCATATTTAGAAGTATTTATCAGATTGGAGACATGCAGAAAGCTACATTCAGCGGAGTATCTGCGAACTCTACCTCTACTTCTGGCTGCAGTTGTATTAAGTGCGGCAAACGTTTTCAAAGGATCTATAATAAGACACGGCATGATATGAGCTGCGTACAACTCTTCAAATGTAGACATTGTGCTGCAACCTTCAGCAGCGAATACAATGGAATTCGTCATGAAGAGCATTGCGGAGCAAGCATGCCTCTGAAGAAAACTAAAACCGAGCCTGCCCGGCATCAACTATTGACTACAATGGAAAATGAGTGCGACAAGAAAGAATATGAGACATCGTTTGAAGGGCGTCTGAAATCTTACTGCATCCGATGCAATTCGAGCAAAGACATGAAGACTTACCTGCAGGAAGCTAAGCAGAGGATTATGCCATCTGTCCAAAAGAAGCTTTCCATACATAAAGCTGTGAAGATTAACCTGTTAGTGGAGTGTCGATTTGTAAATAGTGCTGGAGAAACTACCGACAAGACCTCCAAAACCAGGAATCAAGCATTGTTTCTAGAAACTGATTTAGATGCCATTCTGGAGACTAAATTCAAGAAACTGGATGCTGAAATGTAGGAATCACAACTTAAAGGAAGCAACTGGGCTCTGCCTTGCTGTAGAGGAGTTACACCTTCGAATTAACAAGTACAACCCCCTTCGCGGCAGCAGTTATATTCCTCTACCTGCATCTATAGAAGCAAAGAAAGCGTGTGTCAACCCCCACAACCATCGTAATGAGAGATGTTTTTATACGTTATCCTTGCACAATACATTGAAAAGGACCCTCAATATGTCAGCAAATACAAGAAACTCGAAGAAAAATGACTTCTCATGCATCACGTTTCCTACACCATTGTCTGAAATCCCGATATTTGAAAAGAAAAATAATATATCTATTAATGTGTTTGGACTTGATGAAAAGAAAGTAGTGTTTCCAATCAAAGTTGTAGAGAAAGAACTACCTGATCACCGGGATCTCCTTCTGCTGAGTGATGGAACTGGTATGCATCATTGTGTATATATCAAAAACTTTGAGAAGCTTATTCCAGAACAAAAAACAAAACACAACGGACGAGTGTACACCTGTAAACACTGCTTCACCCATTTTGATAACCGATATGGACGTAGTGGAGTGGAAAAATTTAAGGAACATGCGACTATCTGCCGGTAGTATGCTATCGCTAGGATAGTTATGCATACAAAGGAAGCCTCAATCATTCAGTTTAAAAATGTAGAAAGGATGTTGAAACTTCCGTATGTCAGATTTTGAGAGTATTCTTAGTCCAATCTACTCATGCGAATCTAATCCCGAAGCTTCCTATACAACATCTTATCAGAAGCATTCCCCAATGAGTTTCGCTGTTTACGTCAAACCATCGTCATCTGTTGAACAGCTGCAGACTGATCTTCCTATTGTCCCTTATGTATACAGAGGATACGATGCTGCTGAGAAATTTATGGATTATCTAATATTCCTTGCTAATAAGATTAGCAGTATATACACATCTGCTAAGCCTCTTAAACTATCGGATCTACAACAGGAGGATTTCAAGTCTTCTACCGAATGATACTAGTGTAATAACAAATTCACTGAAGAAAACTGGAAAGTTAGGGATCATGACCATTTGACTGGTGAATATCGCGGAAGTCTTCACAATGAATGCAATCTAGCCTGCAAAACACCGAAGTATGTTCCTGTCTTCATGCACAACTTAAGCGGATATGATTTTTATTTCATCGTTAAACAGTTAGGTTGTACAAGTGAAAGAGTGGAGGTGATTCCGTGCTCAGAAGAAAAGTATATTTCATTCTCGAAGCATGTTGGGGATATTAAGCTTCGGTTTGTGGATACATACCGTTTCCTCAGTTCAAGTTTGGATAAACTAACAAAACCCTAACATCGTTTCCTAAGACATGCAAATACTTTGGCAAAGAGGAAATTGGTTTGGTGACACGCAAAGGAGTATTTCCCTTTGATTACATCACGCCATGGCATGTTTTGAAACAAACGTGCTTGACTCCAAAGAAAGCGGTCTACAATAGATTAAATGAAGAGGAAATTAATGATCAAAAGACTACGAACATGCTAAAAATGTATGGGGACAATTTAAAATCTAAAATTTGGGAGAATACAGTGACCTCTACTTAACCTCAGATGTAGTTCTTCTCGCTGATGTTTTTGAAGTCTTCAGAGAGCAGAAATTAAATACTCATAAAGTTTATCCTGCACATTACTTTGCATCTCCGGGACTTACCTGGGATTCTATGCTTTTGTATACCGGGGTATGAGCTAGAATTGTTATTGGGTTATGAACAGCTTCTCGTGGTAGAATCTGGCATAAGGGGAGGTCTATGTCAGGTGTCTCACCGGTATGCTCAGGCTAAAAACAGCCACAAGAAGGAGTTTGATCCTAATAAATCAACTCAATTTATTACATACGAAGACGCAAATAACCAATATGGATGGGCTATGCAGCATCCACTGCCTTATGGAGGATTTCAGTGGGTTTCTCCTGATAGTATTAACATAGAAATATTAAAAGAAGATGCTCCTCTTGGATATATATCCGAAATTGATGTGGATTATCCTACTGAGCTTCGCGATCTTTATAATGATTTGCCATTCTTGCTTGAGTGCCTGAAGCCAAAGAATTCGAGTGTAAAGAAACTAATTGCGGACTTTGGAAGCAGGAAGAAGTATGTGTACATTACATGGCGTTAAAACAGACACTCTCACATGGCCTACGACTTGCAAAAATCCATCGTGTGCTACAATTTCAACAGTCGTGTTGGTTAAAACCTTACATAGCGTTTAACCACAAGCTGCGGCAACAGGCTGGAAATGACTTTGAAAAGGACCTGTAAAAGCTCTTCAACAATGCTATGCTTGGAAAAACCATTGAGAATATACGAAGTCGCATGGAAATACGCCTTGTAACAAACGTGAAAACATTGGAAAAGCTGATTTCTAAGCCTACATTCAATGATAGAAGTATATATCGACCTAATCTTGCATCAGTACATATGGCATCGCGGCAGATTATATTCAGCAAGCCAATATGCATCGGTATGAGCGTAATGGATATCTCAAAACCTCTCATTTACTCTTACCAATATGATCTGTTATTGCCGTATTCTGGGGTTGAAAACTTGAAGCTTATGTACATGGATACGGATTCCTTCATTCATCGAGTCACAACATCTGACATATATCAGAACCAAATGTAATTTCTTGAACATTTAGATGCATCTGATTACCCTGCAAGCCACGTGTGCTACTCCACACAGAACAAAAAAGTATTGGGAAAGTTTAAAAGTGGAGCTAACGGAAAAATCATTCAACCTTTTGTCGGACTGAGACCTAAGATGTAAGCTCTCGATATTGATGGAGGAATGATTAAAAATATTAAAGGTATAAAACGAAGCGCTATTAAGCAGTACATCACATTCGACAGTTTTGTAGATTGTCTTAAAAGCAGTGAAATAATAAGAACTCCTATGAATTTCATCATTTCACAACAGCATAACGTTTCGTCTGTAAAAGTCAACAAAATCGCTCTATCGCCTCATGATGATAAAAGTGTGATTGCTGCTGATGGAATATCAACCTATGCTTATGGTCATTACAAAGTTGTGACAGTATAATGTGAGAAACTACTTACATTGCCCATCATCGGTATCGTGGTAGCAAAAAAAATTGAAGTTTAGACTCCGAACACTCCCATGCATATAGCGAAGGCATACGAAGAGAGAAGAATAAGAATGAGAGGTGGCGGGAACTCTGCCATTAGAACACATTTTTTATGCTGGTCTCAAGCCCAGATAAAAGTGGAGAGACTTCTAACCTCACAGGCTAGATATAAGAACTAGAAGCTGAAAAGACTGGCTAGAAATTAGAAAGTATGTCCAGCCCTTCAACAGAAATAACAACAATAACAACAAGGAAACAGGGCGGGATCATTATTCTACCGAAAAAACACCTTGATTAGAAGAAAGTAGGCTGTAAAACAATAAGAGACGAAGAATTATGAGGCTTACAAAACAGTAAACATCTCGACAACAAAGGCTTAGACCCTTCTTCTAGTGTCAGCCTCAAAAAGAAAGACATCATACAAAAAGACGAAGCAAAAAGCAAAACAAAACAAAAAAAAGAGAGAGAGAGAGAGATGGAGAAACAAGAAGATAAGCTATGTTAGATTTACAACCTCAGAAAGACTGAAACCATTTAAGCATATCCTCTCGCTTCACAAGTTAGCCCCTACATAAAGGATATAAAGGATTGCAAAATACTGAAACACAATATAGAAATGATCATAAAGGATCCAAACTGTGGAAAAATATGACGAAACTGAAAAACACTGGATATGCTATAAAAAGCGATCAAACTGACTAGGAACATATGAAAATGCTATAAAACGAGGCAAATACTGTGAAAAAAACGTCAGAAACACTGAAACGATGACATCAATTACTACAGAAAATGCATAAAATTGTTACAGATATAAACTAGCATTAAGTGCGATAAATTACTATCAAACTAGGAAAAGAAATGGCGCTTCAAATACGGCTAAACTGCTCCTAAACGTATACAAAAATGTCGTCAGTACACCTTCGTCGCTGGCTCAAAGTTCTTAAAGAGTTTCCAAAAATACATTCAAAGCGGGTTGAAATAGTTATTGCTTGAGGGTTTAACAGTACTCTATATTTCTGATTACTTTAAAAGTCGTAAACGATCTGTATGGAAGCATAAAGCACTACAAAACACGGCAAAATGCAGCGAAATATATTAAAAATGTGCTAAAATGTCTATAAAGTGCTAAAAACATTAGAAAACACCGCAAAATATTAGCAAAACGATAGAGAAGGGCAAAAATGGTAGTTTTAGAGTGTTATATACCAATAAAACTGTTCTAAATGTATGGAAAATATCTAAAGTGTCTAATCACTATACCGGGCTACAGGCCTAAACACTTTCCCCAAATGGCATGGCTTGACATTAAAAAATATGCTAAACAACACTGACAACGTTAAAAATCAACATTAATATCCTGAAAAACGTATGAGAAAGCGCTACAATCACTGAAAAAAAAACATTAAAACGTACTAAAAGGCTTATAAAAGTGTTAAAAAGCATTAGAAAACACTGCAAAATAAGGCAAAATATGAGCAAAAACGTCTGAAAAAGCCTAAAATACCTGTGTTTTAGAGCTCCTAATACGCACAAAATGGCGCAAAATCACTTGAAAAGAACTAGAAAGTATCTGCTGAGTGTCGTGTAACTAACTGTCCTAGGGCTCTAAATATCCTCCAAATGACATGAAATGTCATTAAAAAGCATTCGAAACATCTGTCTTAGTACCCGAAAAACCCACAAGAAGTGTTATAAATGTTCCGTACACATTCAAGAAGCAGAGGAAAATGCTGCAAAATTATAATTATAAAAAAAAGGTCTTCAGACAGCAGCCCTGCAGTACAAACAATCGATAAAACATCTTACAATTCTTAGAAAAACCGTAAACAGAACTGAAAAAACAATGCAGACGGCCTTGGAAAAGCACCCTCAAGGACTGGCAAATACTCTTAATACTCTGACCATAGGTTAGATCCTCCCCTCCTCCTTGAATTCCCTGTCTTTTCCATGTATGCTCACGCTAGGGTATACAAATGCCTTGCATTCCCTATCTTTCCTGTGTATGCTCACTTGCCAATGCGCCAGCTCGGTCATTATTCAACTACTTATGTGACTAAAGTTCCTTTGTTGGTATGGAGAGATGTAGAGAAAGTAATGTGAATAGAACACGACAGTTTTTTTTAAAATAAAATTTGGATATTTTGTTCCATGTAAAGGGAACAAAATATCCAAATTGTTTTGAGTGGAGAGTATCCGTGGAAATCTTTTGTGTTAGACCTTTTTCTAATAAAGTTTTTTTTTTATTATTATTATTATTATTATTATTATTATTATTATTATTATTATTATTATTATTATTATTATTATTAAGGTGCATCAAAACTCGGCATGTAAATTTTGGAGGAATGCATACTTGCTCTCCCTAGGTATACATTGTTGGATAGTTTCCCACTTTGTAATCAAAGTACATTTGCGGTGGCGCCCTTAACTGTCCAGCAAACGCTGGACAGTTAAGGGCGCCACCGTGGCTGAGTGGCTAGACCAAGCCAACCAGGGTTTGAACCCAGGGCATCTGAGCGAATTCCCTTTGGGTTCTCTGAGATTCAGCTTCCTGCGTTATTAGCAATATCTCATACCTTTCACACGGTCTCATCTCAAACCAGTTCCAGACCGACAGCGGGACGAAACTCTGGCACACCGGAGCAAGGTTAAAGCAATAGTGAAATCTAGTAGCTTTACATAACCAGGAGTGTGTGTCTGGTTACACAAAAATAAACTAGAGAGCACATTCTTTTTAAAACATGTGAGTTTCTCCAGCTGTTCCACAAATCAGCTATCCTTTTATCTACATGATGCTTATCAAGTTGCACATTGCCAGCAATAGTCACATGCCTTCTGAGACTTTGAGTGTGACTACTCAAACTAATTTGCGATCCAATGTAGAATGCGTTGCATTTCGCAAAATATACAAAAGAAACAATCAACATAAATGTTCAAATGACGCTACATATAATAGAGGTGAAAGAAAGATTACATGTTTGTCAAGCAGCAGAAAGTAGTAGGGTTGCAAGGCACGCCCATCAGAACCCTGTAAACATGCTGCTCTTCGTTAACGGCGAAAACAATAATGGGAAAGTCCAGACAATCTGTAAACTGTTCAGGAAATGTTTCATTATAAAACCCTGAAACCAGCCACATACTCAACGGAAGTAGACAAGGAATCTTTTATTTTCTAAAAAAAAAAATAAAAAAAAAAATAAAAAAAAACATTGATTCTGCTTTTTCCCGCATATTAAAACAAGATTATGGAAATTAAACTTCCGCAATTTCAAATTGGATGGTGGATTAGTTGATAAGTAAAGCAGTTGAACAATGCGAAAGGGAACATTTTGTTGTGGCCGTAAAAATGAAAACCAGCGCGTTTATTAAATGCATACATTTTATTCAGTGGCTAGTTTGTCTAATTTGAAGTTTAGGATAACACCAACGTGAAAGTTTTTGTATGTATATGTAATTACACCTAACTTTTACTCTTGCTCTACCAACAAAATCATTCAATGCACTGCATTGCCACCAGAGTGCACCACTTGCAACTAGCACGGAATTTGTACACTAGGTTAATGCGATAAAAGCCGATCGCTAAGTAAAACAATTAAAATCCGGTTCTCTTTGCTTGCTAGAAGTAAACAAAAGAGAGACGAAAAGAATGCTTTAGTATCTTAAAAATGAAACCAATAACTCAGAATATCTCGAAAACGGTTAATTCTACAAAAAATGTATATGACATAAATTGTGTGCTTTAATGCGATCGACATTCTCTGTGTGATAAGTTCCTATATATCTCTTACGGTTTACAGGTTATACAAGTGAAAATATCTTCAGAAGCTACTCCCAGAAAACTCAAAATATACATGACGTTTGACATGAAAATATCTTAAATACAACTTATTTTAATCAAAATCATTGTAGCCATTTTCAGAAAATCTAAATTTTCGAAAAATGTTCCATGTAAAGTGTAGTTGGGGGTGGGGAATTTTCTTAAAAATCTTCGTATCGCATCCTTGGAAGATACTCGACTTAAACACCAATTTGGCATTTAAACGACTTTTTGTTTTTGAACTGTGCTGCCTAGAGACACACACACAAACAGACAGACAGAGACAGGCACACAATTATATGTTTCTAAACTGTTTTTTGATTCAGGGAGTCTAAAACATGTATTTCAGGTGAAATCTCAGTATCGAACTGTGAGTGGAATACAAAACCTTCTCTATCCACCATGTACATTGACATACAGACCAGAGAATGTACACATATTACACGCAAAGGGTAGTTTTGGCGGGGAATTTGCGTGAAAATTGTGTTGCAAGCTTGAAGTATATCAAATTTGGTATCTTAGCGATTTTTAGTTTCAGATCAATACAGGGTTAAACGCAAAACACAACAATTGTTAAATTGGTGAAAGAGAATGATTTCTATGTGCCGTTCCTTGTAGAGGAATGATCTTTAGTGAAGTTACATTGCGTTAGTGTACCCTTGATGTTACGATAACAAACATCCTTATGATAACATTTCATCGGTGCAGGCTGCTCGTTCCTTCTAGGTGAATGATCTTCAGTGAAGATACAGTGAGTTAGTGTACCCTCTACAAACAGTTCTACTTCCTTATGATTACGTTTCATCTGTCCAGGCTGCTCGTTCCTTCTAGAGGAATGATCTTCAGTGAAGATACAGTGAGTTAGTGTACCCTCTACAAACAGTTCTACTTCCTTATGATTACGTTTCATCTGTGCAGGCTGCTCGTTCCTTCTAGAGGAATGATCTTTAGTGACGATACAGTGAGTTAGTGTACCCTTGATGTTACGATAACAAACATCCTTATGATAACATTTCATCTGTGCAGGCTGCTCGTTCCTTCTAGAGGAATGATCTTTAGTGAAGATACATTGAGTTAGTGTACCCTTGATGTTACGATAATACACATCCTTATGATTACGTTTCATCTGTGTAGGCTGCTCGCTCCTTCTAGAGGAATGATCTTTAATGAAGATACAGTGAGTTAGTGTACCCTCTACAAACAGTTCTACTTCCTTATGATTACGTTTCATCTGTGCAGGCTGCTTGTTCCTTCTAGAGGAATGATCTTTAGTGAAGATACAGTGAGTTAGTGTGCCCTTGATGTTACGATAACAAACATCCTTATGATTACGTTTCATCTGTGCAGGCTGCTTGTTCCTTCTAGAGGAATGATCTTTAGTGAAGATACAGTGAGTTAGTGTGCCCTTGATGTTACGATAACAAACATCCTTATGATTACGTTTCATCGGTGCAGGCTGCTCGTTCCTTCTAGAGGAATGATCTTTAATGAAGATACAGTGAGTTAGTGTACCCTTGATGTTACGATAAAAAACATCCTTATGATAACATTTCATCTGTACAGATTGCTCGTTCCTTATAGAGGAATGATCTTTAGTGAAGACACGGTGAGCTAGTCTACCCTCTACAAACAGTTCTGCTTCCTTATGGGTTACGTTTCGAGTAAGTGACTCGCATCTAATCAAGAACTGGTGCGCGGCCTGTGCTCTTAACCGTTTCCTTATACATCTTCAAAAACAATTCAGACGTCTGCAATTTCCTACTATAGGCTCACTATCCTGGATATATTCTGAATAAATACTGCATCGACTGCCTCCACATGTTGAATGCAAATAACGTGGACGGATATAACGACTGTGTTACCCAAGCAATGCTTAATGTAACGCAATAACGGAATAAACGAATCATTGGGAAAATTAATGGCGCGTTAATAAATGACGAAGATCAGTAAAGCCCGCCATTTATATCCGTAATATATGGCATTTTAATTAAAATCATTAAGCACAATTGGTTTTTCTTCAGAAAGTGAAATACTTCGAAAATGTTGCATAAAATGGGGGGAGAGGGATTTTCTTGAATATCTTCGTGAGGCATCCCTGAATAATAACTTTGGTATTTTTGACACACACACACACACACACACACACACACACACACACGTACCTTGTGTGAAATCGGCTAATCGGTTAATCAGCCGATACATTAGCAAGGAGAAACTCCAGCACTATTACCCCCATTATATTTATTATGTAAGCCGCTGTCTGACCGTGTTATGGTGTCTGCCTTCTGCCCTCACTGGTGCAGTTTCACCTCTCTTATCCGCACTTTCCTTGTGTGTTTGTGCTTTCTTTCCATCCATTGCCTCGTTGGAACATTTCTCCGCCATGACTGCCCCCGTTTGCACGGGACAGTTTATTTATTACCAGTCTGAGGACCATCCATTATCTCTACCGGAACCAAACCCAGCTCTTCCCAAAGCATCTGGTAGCTCCACAGGGAGAAACCTCTACTGTGACTCCAAGAGGAAGAAACTGGATTCTGCCATACCTGATTCTCCTTTTCGATACGGTTAACCGTTTTGCATCCCTTGGCTGTAATGGATCTTGAGGACGGTGATCATGGTGTAATACACCTACTTCTTCTGCTTCCCCACCCCTGAATCCACCTCATATTTATGTCCCTAATGTTCCGAACGTGAATACTGTTCTAAAACAGTTATAGACGTACAATGTGGACGCTTACAAGCTTGTTACGCTGGTTAGCAAAAAGATCAAAATCCTCTTCAAGACTGTGGATGGTCAACGTGCAGCCATACCTTTTTTGAGACACAGAAGACCGAGTTTCACACTAGCAACTGCGGGTGCTTATTCGTGGCCTTCATCCCACTATTGACACTGCTCTGGTGATGCAAGAATTGACCTTTTTTGGATATTCACCCGCACAGATGACTCCAGTTTACCATCCCGTCCCCAAGGTGAAACTACCCCTCTTTTTCTTTGGATCTAAAGCCCAATCCACTCAATGACGACATCTATAAGCTCGATCATTTGTATTACACGATGGTGAGAGAGGAGCCTCCGAAACCAAAACGGGTGTTATTCAATGTCTGAATTGTCAGGAATTTGGACACAGTCGTAATTATTGTCATAAACAACCACGTTGTGTCAAATGTGATGGCTCTCATCGCAGTGCGCAGTGCTCAAAGACTCATCACGCGCCACCAAGGTAAACATGCAGCGAACTATAAAGGTTGCCCTGTTCATCGACTGATCCAAGCCATTTACCAGTCTCGCTCCTCTCCCCGACCTATCGTTTCTGGCGCCCCTCCTACTGCCGTTTCTCCCTTCATACTTTCCCACCAATGGAGTATCCATTGCCCACTTCCACTGGAGCTGCCTTTCCTTGTCCTCGTGCATTTGATGCTCGACCTTTCTCCGTCGTCTCTCGTTTCTCGAAGCTCCTCTCCCGGTGCTACGCCGCCCTTTGCAGCCGCAACTCGTCAGTGTGAACAGGACCGTTCTCCATTGGACTGCTTGATGGCTTGACTGGGTTCTATCTTCGCTCTTCTACAGCCTCTCCTTACTACCCTGCAGCAATGGCTTCCTATTGTGCTCCGTGTTCATGGCTAATTGTCCCTTCTTCCATTCGAATCTGCACCTGGAATTACTAGATGCCCGCCCCGGTTTCGCACGGGTGGTGTACCTAATGAAAAAACTGAGACGAAAACTTCCGTTTACAATACGACCATGCAATGAAATAAAACCAAAATTAAATAATTTGACAATACTTTATTGTAATGCCTTGTAATGCACAATTTTCATTCCGGAGAGAAAACAAATAGCGCCGATGGTTTGCGACTCTCGAACACGCAACGTACAACTGCCCATTAGAAAATCACGGGATTCGAGGTATATTTCACACATTTCTAAAGATTGACCTTAGGATCTATTATCATTGCGAATCCAAGGCGCAAGGGAAGCTGAACACGTTTAATTTCAAAAGGAAAATCAATTGGCATTAGTGGCATTCTTGGAATAAGCACATCCTCGCCTTTGAATTTGACTATGATTATAGTAGCTTAAATCAAAATTTTAATACTTTTTTTAACAGTGAGCCTTGTTCCGTTGCACAATTTCGGCTAAATGAGATTATGAGTTTAATTATTAGCGAACCAAACTTGAGCTGTAAATTGTGTGGCGGTAATCCTGACAAATTCAATGAAATTTGGAATTCAGTTAGATTATTGACCTCATTTGGATCGGTAATTAAATCGATCGACTTAAATGAATGCAATTGTCCATAAATTTTACTCTGAAATGTTATATTCAAGCCATTTACATTCTTATTAGTTGCTGCTAAAATGTCTCGTTCCCTCAACCAAGTGTAGTTTTTGTAATTTACACCAATATTTGGGCACACTTTCGATATTAAATCTTCCTTTGACTTTGTCAAGGGAAAACATGTGGTGGAAACGAAATGAGGCCAGTAGAAGTCTCAACAGGAATTTTCCCATTGCCAATGTCTAATAATGTCTTTGCATCTGCAAAGCGCAATGAAGCATATATACTTGGTATTGCGAAAAGGACGAAGTAATCTCACCCATAAGGTAGCGTGGAAAGGATGACATATGCAGTTAACAGCATGGGTAAGCAAGGATGCCATTGGCACTATAACAATAATGGCAGCGCTTTCATAGTGTGGCGGGAAAGCGGTAAAATAGATAATGAATTACATTAAGGAGAAAGTCACAAAGTAACATTCATGCTTCTTCCGAATCTCTTTTTTTCCTTTACTCCTAATATTTTCCACCCCTTTATTTTCTTCTATGTCAAAACCGCCACCTTTAAGGCTAACAATGACTTAACTAAAGAACAAGTAGATGTGGTTAGGCAGGTCATAAGTTTTTATTTGATGATAGTTTTGTGTATTAAATTGATCCATTTAACCCAAAATATTACTTGATAGAGGAAGTAGTGGGAATATGGAACCCCCATTTATCTGAACAACAACGAACTAGAATCTAGCAGTGACAGCTGAAACACAAGGTTTGGTTGCGTAACAATTGATAGCAGTATATCTTGGAGGCAGTTGAGTTAAGGATTTCTAGTGACATGGCCCAGTATTTTTCGATTCATTCTATAACTTTGTAAGGTGTGTAAATTATTGGTTGCATTTTACTCTCTATGTTTTGCCCGATCTTGCAAATGTTAATGATTGTTATATATGCCTTTAGAAGCCTCATTATATATTTTCAAACATTATAGTGGTATTTGTTGAGGCGATATGTGTTGTTGATTTCAGCATAGCGATGTGAACAATATGGAACCCTAAAGTGCATTTAATACGGAACCCGGGTGTCATATTACATGTATGCCACAAGTTATGTAGTTTGACCCTGAAAGGAGCTTTTGTAGTATATTTAGAGGCCGCGAACTTCACTTGAGACGAAATCTCGTAGAAAAAGGAAGTTATGGATAAAGAGGACTTGATACAAGCTGTTTCGACTGTACGGGATAAGAAAATGGGCCTAAAGAGAGTGACAAAGAATGTTCGTCTCCCAAAAATAGCATTAAGACAACTGGCTCTTGATACTGTGCTTTCCTCTGATAATGTGTTGGCAAAGAAGCATATACTTCCAGAGTGCATGGTAAACGAAATGGTAGATCATCTGCTTCTAATGGACGCTATATTCTACGCATTTACTCGTATGGACATTCGTAAAATGGCATTCCAATTAGCTGTAAGATACACACACACACACACACATATATATATATATATACATTCTTACGGTTTATGACATTGACCTCCTCACATATCTGTCCATCTTCCTGGATATGCTGTGTATCGTGCTGATCACACTAACTCTACTAGAATGGGTGATTCTGCGGTGTTTATCAAAATTTGTCTGGCTCACCATTTCCTTCCGCCCATTCTAGAGAACTTCCAGATTGCTCAGATTCTGCTGCCTACTACTTCCACAAGCATTTAAGTTGGTTCTTTCTATTCTGCTCCCCAGAATCATGTCATTCTAACCGACTTCTAGGGTATTGTTCATGCTTTCCAGGCACCCTTCTTGGTCGACGACGATTTTAACTCCAAACATCCTCTTTGGGGTTCGAACCTCTCTAATCCTATGGGTAAACTTTTACACACTGCAATCCATCTACACCTAGATGTACTCTCTACTGTTGAACCCACGTTTCACCCGCACGATAGTGTGACTCCGGACGCGCTGGATATCTTCATCGGAAGTAATATTTCCCGTCTCTCGCTTTTTCATGATCTGAGCTCCGATCATTTATCAGTCCTGCTTACTCTCTCAGATGGTGCGAAGTACAAGGACTTATCCCCGTCCCTGATAGGCATCCTTTTGACTGGCCTATGTACACCTCTTTGCTTGCCGACCTCACTATTACGACTGTGCCGCTTAGTCACCCCGCGATGTTGATGTGGCTGTTTCTACCCTGACTCGCAATATCCAGTGTACGACCAACCTTGCCAGCAGCACTTTCCTGGATCTTCGACCCCCTCGTTCCGTGCCTTTCTATTCTCCCGAGATCCATCTTCTGCATTCCATCAAGAAGGACTGTCGGAAACTCTGGGAGCGCACGCATTACCCGCTTCACAAATCCAATTTGATTCGCGCCACTCGGGAACTGAAAGTTACCTTATGTGCTGCACTGCTGCTGAACACCAACTACAAGTCTTGAACGCCCACGATGGGTCACTATGACAGAAGACTAGAACTTTGACACGTCCTTCTGCTGCCATGCAGCCTCTTAAGGTTAGCATCACTTGGTTTTTTACGCCACTTAAGAAGGTGAAATTGTGCTCGAACTTCTGGCACGTCAGTTTTCCCAAAATGTCTGTGCTGGACGTGGACTTTGCTCATCATGTGGAGGAAGAACTCACGCAACCACTGTATCTATCTTCTTTCCCCCACTACTTTAGCCCTACTGAAGTTAAAAATATCATCGCTCGCTCTTCAGCTAACAAATCTCCTGGCCCTAATGTTATTGTGCAACCCTTACTCCTTTATTTACCCCGGAATGCACTGGTTTTGTTGACACAAATCTACAACGCTATCCTCCACATTGTTCATATTCCTCATCAATGCAAACACGCTGCTCTTATCCTTCTACCCAAATCCGATAAAGTTAAGAATGATCCCCGCAGCTATCGTCCTAGTTGTTTACTCTACCTACTCTCCAAAGTCCTCGAAGGTCTCTTTCTGCCTTGTTTTTGGCCTCAGCTCGCACCTGTTATCCCTGACACCCAGTTTGATTTTTGCTCTCTCTACTCCTGCTCTCAGCAGCTCTACCACTATTCTTGATTCATATGAGAGTCACTCTGTGTACTTAGGACTGTGTTTGGATACGGAGAAGGTCTTTGATAAAGTTTGGCACGGTGGATTGTTATTCAAACTCAAACCGCAACTCTCGGACATTTATTTCCACCCCCTACAGTCCTATTTGAGAAATCGCACCTTCTCTAATAAGCATGATCGTGCATATTCCAAGGCGTTTCCTATCTCCTTTGGTGTGCCGCAAATGAGAGTATTGGGCCCCTTATTATACCTAATTTATACCTCGGATTTTCCTAGTCATCCTCACTTACCATTGTTCACTATACCGACGATATGACGGCGCTAAGTGTGGGTACTTGTGCTACGGCGGCTAGCCGCCTTCAGGACTTCTGCAACCAAATTCACTCATGGTGCCAACGTTGGAGGGTGACTATGAACGCTCATAAATCCCGTGTTGTGAAGTTCATCTACAAAAAGAACGTGACCCCTCATCCCATTTATCTCAATGGAATGGAAATACCCATCGCGACTTCTATAAGGTCCCTCGGCCTTATCTTGGACAGCCGGCTTACATGGGGTCCCCATCTCCGCAGTCTAGTACAGAGGATTTGTCATCGCATCCGCGACATCGATCATCTTGTGTCCGGTTCCTCGCCATTGCCGTTGCTTTGTTTCTTTAACAATAATATGTTACAGAAATGTGGAGAAAGTCATGTAAATGGAAAATGAAATCTTTTAGTTATGCAGTTCACCGATTGAGGTAGTCTTAAAACGAGATTGTTGGATGGAATACAATACTTCACTAACTTATTAAAAGAATAATCTTTCAATGCTGCAAAAATGTAAGAATACAATACAATGATAAAAATCTGATGTGTACCATTCACATGACTTTCTCTACGTCTCTGTAACAAATTATTGTTAAAAATATTATGCCTCTATTTAATTCATGCTACTCGAGAATAAATGAGCAAAAATTGTCTTATTACTTGTTTCCTTGTAAGCAGAAGCGAAATAAGGGAGTACCATAGGTTAAAGTGATAGTCAAAAGCTGGTTGCTATGTGACAAGTTCCTTTGTTTATATGGCCAGGAGTTGACAAATTCATATATGAGAAAAGTAAGTTTTTCATAGCTGAAACCAAAAACAACGAATGTCTCAAAAACGATCAACTCCACGAAAAAAATGTATATGAAATAAATTGTGTGTTTTAACGTGTTCTACATTTCCTGTGTAGTAAGTTTTTATCTAAGCCTTACGGTTTTGCATTTATGCAAAATTCTGTAAAATTCATCCCGAATAAAGTAGTCTTCAGAGGCTATTCCCAGAAAATTCAAGATATACATTTTATTTGACAGGTCAATATCTTTAATATCTGATATTTTAATCAAAATCGTTAGAGCCATTTTTGCGAAAATCAAAATTTTCGAAAAAAGTTCCATGTAAAGGGTAGTTTGGGGTGGGGGGATTTTTATCAAAACCTTCGTGTCGCATCCCTGGAAGATACTAAACTTAAATACTAAGTTAGGTATTTTACCGACTTTTCGTTTTTGAGTTATCGAGCTCACAGACACATGGACACACACACACACACACACACACACACACAGATCTTTTTGTGAAAAAGCTTTTTTTTGGATATAAGGGACCCTAAATCATATATTTCCGGTGAAATCTCGGTATCGAATTTTTGGGTGGAGTGCAATACCTTCTCTATACACTTTACACATAGTGCGTGTAGAGAAAGTAAAAATCCGATGTGTTCCATTCACATGACTTTCTCTATATCACTGCAACAAATCATTCTATTTACTTCATCTAATGGAGTAAAAAGTAGCAGAAATAGTCTTATTACTTGCTTCCTTGTTAGTAGAAGCTAAATAAGGGGGTACCATAGGTTAAGGTGATAGTCAAGAGCTGGTTGCTCTGCGACTGAAGTTCCTTTGTGCGACACGAGTTCACAAAGTCCTGTATGAGAAAAGTATGTCTCTATAGCAGAAAAAAACAAACAAGGAATATCTCAAAAAACAATCAACTCCACGAAAAAAAAATGTATATAACATAAATTGTGTGTTTTAAGGTGCTCTACATTTGTTGTGTGGTAAGCTTTTGTCCATCTCTTACGGATTAGCAGTTATGCAAAATTCCGTAATAGTTGACCGAGAATAGAGTAGTCTTCAGAGGCTATTCCCAGAAAATTCAAAACATACATTTTATTTGTCATGCAAATATCTTTAATATACGATCTTTTAATCAAAATCGTTAGCGCCATTTTTTAGAAAAACAACATTTTCGAAAAAAGTTCCATGTAAAGGTTAGTTTGGGGTGGGGGATTTTTCTCAAAACCTTCGTGTCGCATCCCTGGAAGATACTAAACTTAAATACCAAGTTTGGTATTTTACCGACTTTTCGTTTTTGAGTAATCGTGTTCACAATCACACATACACACTGACACACGGATACACACACACACACACACATGGACCTTTTTCTGAAAATACTCTTTTTGGATACAGGGGAACCTAAAACATATATTTCCGGTGAAATCTCGGTATCGACTTTTTTGGTGGAGTGCAATACCTTCTCTATACACTATATACATGGCACGTATAGAGAAAGTAAAAATGGGTTTCAAATTTCCAACTTGCGCATATTAATTAAAACGACACATTTGTACATTTATTTATTTATCTTTAATTGGACTTTAGGTCTAAACTATTTGACCAACTGAAATTCGGAATATTTTCTCTGTGCATTTAAGCTGTTTGACAGTATATTTGTGAGTATTCTTAAAATGTTTTTTATTGTGGATATAATCTTAAAAAGGGCTTTGTTCCAATAGAAAAGTTTTAACGCTTGACCATTTTTATCGGATTGCTGTTTTGGTTTATACGAACCGACGGGTAATTTTCAGGAATTTCAACCACAAAGAGCAACAATAGAACTCGGGCAAGATATAAAAATCTGATGTCTTACATTCACATGACTTTCTCCACATCTCTGAAACAAATTATTGTTGAAAAGCTTATTCTTCATGCTAATCGAGGTAAACATTAACAGAAATGCTAATGGAATACACATTTGTGTAGAGTCTGTCTAGTCAAATGTTACTAACGCTCCTCTTTTGTTATTGAAATGTTAAACTCTCCTAATGACATCCGCAATATCATTACAGTATATAGACCATGCGATGGAAACATTCATTTTTTAATTTCTTTTTGAAAAATTATATGATATTCTTACTTATTTTAATAATAAGTTCAAACTAATCTACTTAATGTGGGGACTTAAGTATTAACTACCTTGAAAATAAGATATATAAACATTTACTACTTGATTTATTAAGTATTTTGAATTAAGGTGCACATCTTTTGAACCCTCTAAAACTTTCATAAATAAAAATGGCCACATGTCGTCATCTAAGATTGATTAAATAATCACAAACTATTCTAATTTATGTACTACATATGTTAATGAGCCAAATCTTGAAGACGATTTGGCCTTAATTTGCAATACTGATTTAGCCAGTCAAATGTAAGTAATGACAGACTAGTGAGTTCAAGGCAAGCTGGATTTAGGTGCAATGTATAATTTAGATAATCTATTTACGGATATGATTACTAGGTCTATTCGCATGAATATGTCAATCATAACGTTGACTTATTCAATGACTAATGCCAGAAAGCGCAAAAGTTGCATTACGCCAATAATCTTAAAACTGAGTGAAGAACTTAAGAATATATTTGCGTTAGTAAAACATTTTTATAGGGCCCTTATTATTGAAATTGTATAAAACTAAAAATAAAGACTACAAGAAATTAATTTCAAATGGAAATATAAACTATTACGCACTTCAAATAAATAGTTCTGTAAACAAGGAAAAGCAAATCTGTAATTTGGTAAATAGTAAATTATGCAGAAAAATACGTACTGAAGGTGTAGCTCTTGATAAGAAATTAATATGCAGCAATGTTGATACTGCTAATATATTCGAGACATATTTTCAACTAGTGTTGAAAATATGCACTCTAACCATTTCTCTAACAGTGACTCTGCGTGCACAAAAGCATCAACTAATAATAACAGTTTAGTATTTTTTTGACATTGATGCTAATGTCATTATTAAGGCTGCTCAATCACTAAAAGTATGAATAGCGCTGGTAGTGAGAATATATGTGTGATCAGTATTATTGAGAATGGAATGTTTCCGTCATCACTACTTATAGTGATGCCAGTAATGTAAAGAATTATAGGCCCATATCCTTGTTAAGTACAGTTTCGAACGTGTTTTGTATAATAAAATGCTTGGTTCTATTTGGAAGTTTGATTTAATTACTCCAAACCAACTTGATTTTCTTCCTGGAAATCTACGGAGACTGCCTTATGTGAACTTAACAATTATGTATATAAAAATCTTGATGAGGGAAAAAATGTAGCGTATTATACAGGGTTACTACAAAAGAAATAGACAACTTCAACTGCCTGAAAAACAAAAACTATTAGAGATAGCAACCTAATTATTTTGGATTAATGTTGAGAAACTCTCAAAGTTTTGTTTGTTATTATTGGTAGCGCTATAGTGTTTTATTTGTTGTTGCAGAAGCTAAAATGGCGGAAAATCCTTTGGAAATGGCATATTGCGTGTTGGAATTTGCTAGAACGCAATCAGCAACTGTTGTCCAACGACATTGTAGAACACGTTATCACAAAAATGAAATGATGCGCTCACAAAAACCAGCATCGTCTTCATCATGTCACGACATGTCGATGCAAAAGTCACGCCGTATGACCTTATCTTCTTCACTCAGAAACTGCAACATCTGTAATCTGTAAGGCATCATGTGCAGTCGCTTCCGCAAGATTTTCCATACAGTTTGCTGTGGAATTTGTAATTGCATGCTTGCCCTAGATGCTGATTTCTGTGGGCTTCTTATGTAGGCAGAACGAACACGTTCAACGTTTTCTTCCGAAACTCTTGGTCTTCCCGAGCTCTTCCCTTTGCACAAACATCCCGTTGTCTCGAATTTTCTATACCAGTCGTAGATTGACTGTCTAGTCGGTGGCGTTTTGTGGTAACGTGTTCTAAAATGTCGTTGGACAACAGTTGCTGATTGCGTTCTAGCAAATTCCAACACGCAATATGCCTTTTCCACAGGATTTTCCGCCATTCCAGCTTCTGCAACAACAAACAAAACACTACAGCGTTACTAATAGTAACAAACAAAACTTTGAGAGTTTCTCAACATACCTCCAAAATAATTAGGTTACTATCTCTAATAGTTTTTGTTTTACAGGCAGTTGAAGTTGTCTATTTCTTTTGTAGTAACCCTGTATTTTGATTTATCTAAGGCCTTCGATAGCTTGGATATAACTATATTACTTTAAAGTTAAAAGATAAAGTTAAAGTTAAAAGTTAGGGTTCAAAGGGCATTTCTTACTTTTTTTTTAAAATTATATCTTCCCAGCCATTGGATTTGCATAAAGGTTAGATACATTTTCTGATAATTTCGATATGCATATGTGAGTCGCACAGGATTCTATACTCGGCCTTTAATATTTTTATTATATATAAATGATTTATCAGAATATGTAGTTGTGAGAAAAGTTTCAATTTATGCAGATGAAACCTTTATTACGGTTTTTTCGATGAATCTGACGCTTTATTGGGCAAAATCAAACTAGCTATCTCAGTTTAAATTGTAATAAACTAATAGTTAATATTGAAAAAAAAAAAAAAACCGCTGTGTCTAAAATTCATAACCAAATTAGTTGATACTGATCTAAATGTATACTTTGAGAATAAATTGACTGAAAGTCATCAACAAAGTACTAAATTCCTTGGAATATATATGGATAATTTATAACGTGGAATGAACTTTATTGCCAAGAAACTATGTTCTGCAAATTTTGCCATATTGGAACTAAGAGATATGCTTGACCCAAAAACTCTCTTATACTATTCTCTTGTTTTTACACATCTAAGTTATGCTGTGTTCCTATGGGGTAACTCTAATGCATGTAGGATATTTATCGCACAGAAAAGAATTCTACAAACCATCTTTAAGTTAAACAGCATGGACTCCTGTAAAAAGCATTTTATCCAATATAAATTTGTAACGTTTCCTTTCATTTATATTTTTAAGAGCTTACTATTTTTGTTATTAAGTGGGAAATTATTTTACAAAAATTCAGATTTTCATAATTACAATACACCAAATGCACATTCATTATCCATTGAAAGTCATAAACTCACAAATATGAAAAGTCACCTGCATATTCTGGTGTTGTGCTTTCTAATATGTAACCGTTGTATATACACAAAAGGTTTAAATAAAATGAAAAACAGAATTTAATGGATCAATGTTTCTATTCAGTGTGTTCTTAAGCTACAAGCTTTAAAATGTTATTAGTTGTATATTTTACCATGTTATCAGTTGTGAATTTTACTGTGTTTTCTTGTTATACTGACGTGTAAATCCACGTACTATTGCCATGTTATAAATAAAATTCAATCAATCAAGCACTACGCTTAAGTGACAGTCAAATATTTTAAACAAAGTTTGCCATGGGATTGAAATCCGTTTCTTTGCGTGACAAGTTGACAAGTTCCCAAATGAGAAATGTTTAAGTATTTTAAAACGGAAACCAATTAAAGGAATATCTCAAAAACGGTCAACTCACATAAATTGTGTGTTTTAATGACATCTACATTTTTGTTTACTAAGTATTGTCTATCTCTTACGGTGTACTTATGCAAAAATAAAAAATAATCATCGAGAATAAAGTGGGTAATGCCATAAAATTTAAAATATATATTTTATTTGTCGTGTAAATATCTTCAATGCATGGTAATTTAATCAAAATGGTTAGAGCCATTTTTGAGGAAACCAAAATTTTCGAAACTGTTTCCATGTAAAGGGTAGTTTGGGGTGAGAGAATTTTCCTCAAAGTCTTCGTGTCGCATCCTTGGAAAATACTAACTTAAATACCAAGTTTGGTACTTTACGGACTTTTCATTTTTGAGTCACACGGACACTCACACACTGAAAATGTTTTTCCGGTGGAATGCAACAGCTTCTCTATACACTGTGTGGTGTTTTCAGGAAACGATCCACGCTAGTGATCCCGAGGCTGAGACCTGAAGATGGAGGTGTGTACGAATGTCGAGCGAAAAGCGTCACGGGGGAGATGGCCACTATTTCGTCCAAGGTGACAGTGAGTTCGGATACTCGGCCCGAAAACAGTAAGTACAAGCAAACTTCTCTCTTCTTGCTTTCCTCACACTTCTATTCCATAACTAACCTTTATCACATTCAATATTTCATACATAATTTAAGCATCTTAAATATAATTGTTAGAAACTCAAAAACATTTGACTTCGTAAATATATTTATTTAATGGCCAGGCAGTTGATTCAATGTTTTTACCTTTTTTGCTGCCTAATACAAACCGTGAGGGCAGTATTGTGTTGTTTCTTCTTACCATCTTCATATGGAGCCTGGAGCAGGGGGGGGGGGGGTCGGTCCAATCTCTTGTATACATTTGAGGAAGTGCATGATATAAAATGTACGCAAAGTGCATGAGAAAATGTGATGATAAAGCAATTAGTGGAATGAAATGCAAGGGAAACCGGGATATACGGAGAAAACCCGCTCACACGCCTATGAGAGGCGAGCGATCTAACCACATTGCCACTGTCATGGTTCCTATCTGAACACAAAACATACCTGGAGAAGCGAAGATAAAATATACAATACGTATTTAAAAGCTGCTATGTTCGAAATACTGCCACGGATATTGCTTTACTTTTTTTTAAATGTTATGTTAATGGCACTTTTGTTTTCCTGTTTCTGGCACCCGTCTTTTGCCAACAAATGTGTCTTAAGTCGGCAGAGATCCTCGCCTTTATTCTCAAAACATTAATGTTCTACAAGCAATTTGTTGATGATTGCTGCATCTGATTCGAATTTGTTTACCAAGTTATTTAATTGTTAAGTGCAATGATATTAGCTTAGATTCTCCAACAAAAACTGTGAAAGAAGGACGTAAGTATAACAAAACGAGAATGATTTGAAAATTAGTTTACCCTTAGAAGCAGATGAAGCAAATCTATAATAAAAACATTACTTTAAAAAGTTGAAAACTATCCGAGTTCACATTTTCAATTTAAAGACATCGGATGGGTAGAGCAGGTGTCGAGGCTGAAGCTTGTGCTAAAGTTCTGACAATATTCTTTGACGTCTCTTTACTGTTTACAATATTCTTGGAGAAACGTAACGATATACCGTAAAACCAACGTTTTATGAAGTGAGATAATTCAACTAAACCGCAGCCATGTATAACCGAGAACGTACCAGAAAGCAATGTGACGACACTGCCGCTGGGGAAGTGGGACCAATAAATGAGATTTGTATTCACGATTGTCGCGACGGTCTATGGATGTGATGAGAGATGCCCCAGTCAGAACGGCGCCAGCTTCTCAACCCCACGTTTATATCAGCGGGGTGTGGGCAGATCCCTATATACACACCTTCCTGTTTATACCAGACGGGGGCTTAGGAGCTGACATTGCAGATATCCACATACACACCTGCCTGTTTATACCAGGGGGGAGATTAGGAGCTGACATTGCAGATATCCACATACACACCTGCCTGTTTATACCAGGGGGGAGATTAGCAGCTGACATTGCAGATATCCACATACACACCTGCCTGTTTATACCAGGGGGGAGATTAGAAGCTAACATTGCAGATATCCACATACACACCTGCCTGTTTATACCAGGGGGGAGATTAGAAGCTAACATTGCAGATATCCACATACACACCTGCCTGTTTATACCAGGGGGGAGATTAGAAGCTAACATTGCAGATATCCACATACACACCTGCCTGTTTATACCAGGGGGGAGATTAGGAGCTGACATTGCAGATATCCACATACACCCCTGCCTGTTTATACCAGGGGGGAGATTAGGAGCTGACATTGCAGATATCCACATACACACCTGCCTGTTTATACTAGGGGGGAGATTAGGAGCTGACATTGCAGATCCCTACATACACACCTGCCTGTTTATACCAGGGGGGAGATTAGAAGCTAACATTGCAGATATCCACATACACACCTGCCTGTTTATACCAGGGGGGAGATTAGGAGCTGACATTGCAGAATTCCACATACACACCTGCCTGTTTATACCAGGGGGGAGATTAGGAGCTGACATTGCAGATATCCACATACACACCTGCCTGTTTATACCAACGGGAACTTAGGAGCTGACATTGCAGATATCCACATACACACCTGCCTGTTTATACCAGGGGGGAGATTAGGAGCTGACATTGCAGATATCCACATACACACCTGCCTGTTTATACCAACGGGAACTTAGGAGCTGACATTGCAGATCTGTACATACACACCTGCCTGTTTATACCAGACGGGGGCTTAGGAGATGAAACTACAGATGTCCACATACACACCTAACTGTTCATACAAGGGGGAGATTAGGAGCTGACATGCAGATCCCTAAATATACACCGGACTGTTTATACCATAAGGTGCTTAGGAGCTGACATTGCTGATCCCTACATACACACCTGTCTATTTATACCAGAGGGGAGATTATAGGGCTGACATTGCAGATCCCTGTATACACACCTGCCTGTTTATACCAGGTGGTAGATTAGGATCTGGTAATGCAGGTGCCTACATACACAACTGCCTGTTTATACCAGGAGGGCTTAGGAGTTGACATAATAGATCCCTATATACACGCCTGCCTGTTAATACCACGGGAGGGGTGCTAAGGAGCTTACATTGCAGATCCCTTCATATAGTACACCTGCCTGTTTACACCAGAGGTCGGGATTAGGATTTGACATTGCAGATCTCTACATACAAACCTGCCTGTTTATACCAGGGGGAGGGTTAAGAGTTGACATTGCCGATCCCTATATACATACCTGCCTGTTTATACCAAGGGGTGCTTAGGAGCTGACATTGCGGATCCCTAGATATACACCCTCCTGTTCATACCAGGGAGAGGGTTAGGAATTGACATTGCAAAGTCCTAAATACACACCTGCCTGTTTATATCGGATGGGGGGGGGGGGCTTAGGAGCTGACTATGCAGATCCCTACATACACACCTGCCTATTTATAGCAGTGAGGGTGGCTTAAGAATTGACATTGCAGATCTCTATGTACACCTGCCTGTTTATACCAGAGGGGGACATAGGAGCTGACATTGCAGACTCCTAATTTCACATCTGCCTGTTTATACCAGGGGTTTAGGACTTGACATTGTTAGATCCCTACATACATACCTGCCTGTTTATATAAGGGAGGGCTTAGGAGCTGGCATTACAGATTCCTTCATATAGTACACCTGCTTGTTTATACCAGAGGGGATTAGGAGCTGACATTACAGATATATACATGCATTGCTGCCTGTTTATACCAAGCGGGGCTTAGGAGCTGACATTGCAGATCCTAGATATACACCTGCCTGTTTATACCAGGGGGAGGGTTAACAGTTACATTGCAGATCCCTAAATACACACCTGCCTGTTTATACCAGAGGGGGACTTATGAGCTGACATTGCCTTCCCTACATATACAGCTGCCTGTTTATACCAGAGGGGGCTTAGGAAGCAACATTGCATATCCCTACATACACACCTGCCTGTTTCTTGTTGAGAGGGGGGCTTAAGAGCTGACATTAAAGATTCCTAGACATACAGCTGCCTGTTTAACCAGAGGGGAACTAGGAGTTGACATTGCAGATCACTATATACAAACCTGCCTGTTTATTCAAGAGGGGGGATTAGGAGCTGACATTGCAGATCCCTACATATACACCTGCCTGTTTATAACAGCGGGTCTGAACATAAGAAACATAACAAAAAACTGATATTGCAAATCTATACCTACACACTTGCTTGTTTATATCGGTGCGGGATAAGGAAAATAAAGGTAACACCATTGAAATGTTATTGCAAAGGAATACTTATGCACCATTTAATGGCAATAGTATTGAATCTTAACCATCCTTAAAGTATGACCAGTTGAACGAGAATCGAAAACGTGATGGGGGGGGGGGAGGCAGATAGAAGTGATTGTACTATTAAGTCTGGTATGGCACGTATCACCAACTGTATCTTACTGACGATAGCGTGTTGGGGGCAGATAGAAGTGATTGTACTATTAAGTCTGGTATGGCACGTATCACCAACTGTATCTTACTGACGATAGCGTGTTGGGGGCAGATAGAAGTCGTACTATTAAGTCTGGTATGACACGTATCACCAACTTTATCTTACTGACGATTGCGTGTTGGGGGCAGATAGAAGTGATTGTACTATTAAGCTCGGTATGACACGTATCACCAACTGTATCTTACTGATGATAGCGTGTTGGGGGCAGATAGAAGTGATTGTACTATTAAGCCTGGTACGACACGTATCACCAACTGTATCTTACTGACGATAGCGTGTTGGGGGCAGATAGAAGTGATTGTACTATTAAGCCTGGTACGACACGTATCACCAACTGTATCTTACTGATGATAGCGTGTTGGGGGCAGATAGAAGTGATTGTACTATTAAGCCTGGTACGACACGTATCACCAACTTTATCTTACTGACGATAGCGTGTTGGGGGGCAGATAGAAGTGATTGTACTATTAAGCCTGGTATGGCACGTACCACTAACTGTATCTTACTGACGATAGCGTGTTGGGGGGCAGATAGAAGTGATTGTACTATTAAGCCTGGTATGGCACGTACCACTAACTGTATCTTACTGACGATAGCGTGTTGGGGGGCAGATAGAAGTGATTGTACTATTAAGTCTGGTATGGCACGTATCACCAACTGTATCTTACTGACGATAGCGTGTTGGGGGCAGATAGAAGTGATTGTACTATTAAGCCTGGTACGACACGTACCACCAACTGATAAAAGCGAGGTACTCATAAGGACAGTAATACCATACCATTCAAATGACATTCTGTGCAGCTCTGTAATAAGTTATTTTGAAAAAGTATATTCATCTTTTTCATGATTATCGAGATAAACATTAGCCCCAGTACTTGTTTCCTTGTAAGCAGAAGGGAATTAAATGTAAAGCCATGTATTTTCTACATCATGCTAATAAACGTAAACAGGCAGAATTAGTTTTACTACTAGCTTCCTTATACGTAAATGGGAATTAAGGACTACAGCGATAGTGTTGCTGGTGTCTATTTGAAGAAAAGAAATTCCAATTCCCATACTTCTAGAAACAAACAAACGAGAATTGAGAAGAAAGATGTCTGCTCGTTAGGGAAAAGTTTAAGTACCTTAAAATTGAAACCAATAATCCGGAATAGCTCGAAAACTGCTAACTCTAAAAAAATGTATATTGTAGAAATTGCTTCTTTTAATAATATATTTTTGTGTAGTAGCTTTTTGCCGGTTATAATCGAATAAAGATCATCCAGAATGAAGATGTCTTCATAGGCAATATCGAGAAAATTCAAAATATACATTTTAAATGTCAGTTATACATTTCGTAGCCATAAAAATATCTTTAACATAAAGTATCTTAATCAAAATCGTTAGAGCCATTTTTGAGAAAATCAAAATTTTCCAAAAATGTTTCATGTAAAAGGTAGTTTAGACTGTTGAGTGTTCCTTGAAAGTCTTCGTATCGCTTCTTTGGAAGCATATATATCAAACACCAAGTTTTTGAACTATGCTGTCCCCCATCCCCACACACACACGCGCGCGCGCGGAATTTTTCTAAAAAGCTGAGGTGTTCCATACACATGATTTTTTTTCTAGCTCCGCAAATATATAGTTTATTCAAAATATTAATCTCGTAGGTGCACATGCTAATCAAGATAATGATAAGCAGAATTAGTCTTATTACTTTTTCCTTGTAAGTAGAACGGAAATAAAGGAATGCACAGTCAATTCCTTTTAAAAGCCGGTCACTATGAGAAAATATTAAATGTGTTCCATTCACATGACTTTCACTACATCTCTCTACAAATTATTGTTAAAAACCTATTCTTATGTTTACTTCATGCTAATCGAAAAAATAGCAGAAATGATCTTATTACTTGTGTCCATTTAAGTAGAAGAGAAATAAGGGAGTAACATAGGATAAAGTGATAGTCAAAAGCTGGTTGCTATGTGACTGAAGGTACTTTGTTTGTATGGACAGGAGTTGACAAATTCCCGTATGAGAAAAGTATACGTGTATATTGAAGCTGAAACCAATATCAAGGAATATCTTAAAAATGATCAAACCTACGAACAAGAAGGAATCTGATGTGATCCATTCACATGACTTTCTCTAAATCTCTAGAATATATTATTGTTAAAAAACTTATTTTTCTATTTACTTAATACAAATCGAGCAAAAAAATAGCAGAAATGTCTTATTACTTGCTTCCTTGTAAGTAGAAGGGAAATAAGGGAGAACACTTGGCTAAATCCATAGTTAAATATTTTAAAAACTGGTTGCTATGTGTATAAGTTCCTTTGCTTGTATGGAAAATAGTTGACAAATTCCCGTATGAGAAAGATATAAGTATTTTAAAGCTGAATCTAATAAGAAGGAATATCTCAAAAACCATCAACCCCACGAAAAAAAGCTGTATAACATAAACTGTCTGTTTTAACGAGATGTACTGTTTTTGTTACGTAAGCGTTTGCATATCTCTTACGGTTTACCAGTTATGCATAATTCATTCAGAATAAAGAGCTCTTCAGGGAGTGTTTCCAAAAACTTGAAGATATACATTTTATTTGTCATGTAAACATCTTAAACATTGGTGATTTTAATTATAATCGTTATAGCCATTTTTGAGAAAATCTAAATGTTCTATCTTTTTTCCATGTAAAGGGTAGTTGAGGGTCACGGGATTTTCTTGAAAGCATTCGTGTCGCACCCTTGGAAGGTATTAAACTTAAGTACCAAGTTAGGTATTTAACAGACTTTTCGTTTTTGACCTATGTGGCCACAGGCACACACATACGCATACACGAACATTTTTCTAAAAATGCTTGTTCTTGGATTCAGGGGCACTCAAAAGATATATTTCCGGTAAAATGTCTATATCGAATTTTCGGGTGCAATACAATACTTTCTCCACACACTATGTACATGGTATGAGTAGAGAAAATTACATAAAATAAATGTATATAACATAAATTATTGTTTTAACGAGATCTACATTTTCTATTAGGAAAGTTTTTATCTATCTCTTACTGTTTACCGGTTATGCAAAATGTATTAAGAATAAAGATGTCTAGAGAGCCTATATCGATAAAATTCAAAACATACATTTTATTTGTCATGTAAACATCTTCAATAAACGCTATTTTAATCAAAATCATTACAGCCTTTTCTTGTAAATAAATAAGTATAGGACAATAATACTGGAATCTTATGGCTATTCTCTTCTCTGCAACACGTGGAACCTTTAGTCACTGTGTACAGGACAATAACACTAGAACCTGAGGGCTATTCTCTTCTCTGCGAAACGTGGAAACTTTGGTCACTGTGTTCAGGACAATAACACTAGAACCTGCGGGCTATGCTCTTCTCTGTAACACGTGCAACCTTTAGTCACTGTGTATAGGACAATAACAATGGAACCTGAGGGCTATGCTCTTCGCTGTAACACGTGGAACTTGGTGTCACTCAGTACAGGACAATAACACTAGAACCTGAGGGCTATGCTCTTCTCTGTAACACGTGCAACCTTTAGTCACTGTGTATAGGACAATAACACTGGAACCTGAGGGCTATGCTCTTCGCTGTAACACGTGGAACTTGGTGTCACTCAGTACAGGACAATAACACTATAACCTGAAGGCTATTCTCTGCTCTGCCACACGTGGAACTTTTAGTCGCAGTGTACAGGACAATTACACTAGAACCTGAGAACTACACTCTTTTCTGCAACACGTGGAACCGCAGTCACTGTGTACAGGTCAATAACACTAGAACCTGAGGGCTATTTTCTTCTCTGCAACACGTGGAACTTGCAGTCACTTTGTACAGGGCAATAACACTAGAACCTGAAGGCTATTCTCTTCTCTGCAACACGTGGAACCTTTAGTCACTGTGTACAGGACATTAACACTGAAACCTGAGGCTATGCTCTTCTCTGCAACACGTGGAACCTTCAGTCACTGTGTAGAGGACAATTATACTGGAACCTGAGGGCTATTCTCTTCTCTGCAACACGTGGAATCTTTAGTCACTGTGTACAGGACAATAATACTGGAACCTGAATGATAATCTCTTCTCTGAAACACGTGGAACCCTTAGTCACTGTGTACAGGACAAAAACAGTGGAAACCGAGGGCTATTCGCTTCTCTGCAACACGTGGAACCTTTAGTCACTGTATACAGGAAAATAACACTAGAACCTGAGGGTTATGCTCTTCTCTGCAACACATGGAACTTGCAGTCACTGTGTACACGACAATAACACTAGATCCTGAGGGCTATGCTTTCTGTGCAACACGTGGAACTTTTAGTCACTGTGTGCAGGACAATATCACTGGAACCTAAGGGATATGCTCTTCTCCGCAACACGTGGAACTTGCAGTTATTGTGTACCGGACAATAACACTAGAACCTGAGAGCTATCCTCTTCTCCGCAACACGTGGAGCTTGCAGTCATTATGTACAGGACAATAACACTAGAACCTGAGGGCTATACTCTTCTCTGTAACTCGTGGAACTTGCAATCACTGTGTACAGGACAATAACACTAGAACCTGAGGGCTATGCTCTTCTCTGTAACAGGTGGAACTTGCAATCACTGGGTACAGGATGATAACACTAGAAACTGAGGGCTATGCTCTTCTCTGTAACAGGTGGAACCTTTAGTCACTGCGTACAGGTCAATAACACTAGAAAAAGAGAGCTATGCTTTTCTCTGTAACACGTGAAACCTGCAGTTGCTGTTTACAGGACAATAACACGAGAACCTGAGGCTATTCTCTTCTCTGCAACACGGGGAAACTTTAGTCACTGTGTACAGGACAATAAAACTAGCAACTGAGGGCTATGATGTCTTTGCAACACGTGGAACCTATAGTCACTGTGTACAGTACAACAACACTTGAATCTGAGGGTTATTCTCTTCTCTATAACACGTGGAACCATTAGTCACTGTGTAGATGAAAATACCACCAGAATCTGAGGGCTATTTTTCTCTCTGCAACACGTGGAACCCTTAGTCACTGCGTACAGGACAATAACACTAGAACAAGAGGGCTATGCTTTCTTCTGTAACACGTGGAACTTGCAGTTGCTGTGTAAAGACAATAACACTAGAACCTGAGGACTATTCTGTTCTCTGCAACACGTGGAAACTTTAGTCACTGTGTACAGGACAATGACCTGGAAACTCAGCGCTATGCTCTTTTCTGCAACTCGCGGAACTTGCAGTCACTGTGTACAGGACATAAACACTGGAATCCGTGGGCTATTCTTTTCTCTGCAACACATGGAACTTTTAGTCACTGTGTACAGGATAATAATACTGGAACCAGAGGGCTATTCTCTTCTCTGTAACACGTGGAACCTATAGTCACTGTGTACAGCACAATAACACTAAAACCTGAGGGCTATTCTCTACTCTGCAAAACGTGGAACCTTTGTCACTATGGACAGGATAATAACACTGGAAACTGAGAGTTATGCTCTTCTCTGTAACACGTGGAACTTTCAGTCACTGTGTACAAGACAATAAAACTAGAACCTGAGGTCTATTCTACTCTCTGCAACACGTGCAAATATTAGCCACTGTGTACAGGACAATACCACTAGAACCTGAGGGCTATTCTCTTCTCTGTAACACGTGGAACTTGCAATCACTGTTTACAGGACACTAACACTAGAACCTGAGGGCTATTCTCTTCTCTGCAACACGTGGAAAATTTAGTCACTGTATACAGGACAATAACACTGGAACCTGAGGGCTATGCTCTTCGCTGTAACGCGTGGAACTTGGTGTCACTCAGTATAGGACAATAACACAATAACATGAAGGCTATTCTCTTCTCTGCAACACGTGGAACCCTTAGTCGCAGTGTACAGGACAATTACACTAGAACCTGAGGGCTACGCTCTTTTCTGCAACACGTGGAACCGCAGTCACTGTGTACAGGACAATAACACTAGAACCTCAGGGCTAATCTCTTCTCTGCAACACGTGGAACTTCCAGTCACTTTGTACAGGGCAATAACACTAGATCCTGAAGGCTCTTCTCTTCTCTGCGACACGTGGAACCTTATGTCGCTGTGCACAGGGCAATAACACTAGAACCTGAGGGCTACGCTCTTTTCTGCAACACGTGGAACCGCAGTCACTATGTACAGGACAATATCACTAGAACCTGAGCGCTATTCTCTTCTCTGCAACACCTGGAGCCTGTTGTCACTGTGTACAGGACATTTACAGTAGGACCTGAGTGCTATTGTCTTCTCTGCAACACCTGGACTCTGTAGTCATTGTGTACAGGACAATAACACTAGAACTTGAGAGCTATTCACTTCTCGGCAACACGTAAAACTGCAGTCACTGTGTACAAGCCAATAGCACTAGCACCTGAGGGCTATTCTCTTCTCTGCGACTCGTGGAACCTTTAGTCACTTTGTACAGGACAATTACACTAGAACCTAAAACTATGCCCTTCTCTGCAACACGTGGAACCTTAATTCACTTTGTACAGGACAATAACACTGGAACCACAGGGCTATGCTATTCTCTGTATCACGTGGAATTTGCAGTCACTGTGTACTGGACAATAACACTACAACCTGAGGACTATTCTCTTCTCTGTAACATGTGGAACTTGCAGTTACTGTGTACAGGACAAAACCACGGGAACCTGATAGCCATTCTCTTCTCTGCAACACGTGGAACTGCAGTCACTGTATACAGGACAATAACACTATAACCTGAAGGCCATTCTCTTCTCTGCGACACGTGGAAACTTTAGTCACTGTGTTCAGTACAATAACACTAGAACCTGCAGGATATGCTCTTCTCTGTAACACGTGGAACCTTTAGTCACTGTGTACAGGACAATAACACTGAAACCTAAGGGCTATGCTCTTCTCTGTAACACGTGGAATCTTTAGGACAATAGCACTGGAATCTCAGGCCTATGCTCTTCTCTGTAAAACGTGGAACATGCAGTCACTGTGTACAGGACAATAACACTGGAACCTGAGGGCTATTCTCTTCTCTGTAACACGTGGAACCTTTAGTCACTGTGTGCAGGACAATAAAATTGTAACCTGAGAGCTATGCTCTTCTCTGCAACACGTGGAGCTTGCAGTCACTGTGTACAGGACAATAACACTGAATCCTGAGGGCCCTTCTCTGCTCTGCAACACGTGGAACGTTTAGTCACTGTGTACAGGACAATAATACCGTAATCAGAGAGTTCTGCTCTTCTCTGCAACACATGGCAATTTAGTCACTGTGTACAGCACAGATAACCTGGAACCTGAGAGCTATTCTCTTCTCTGCAACACGTGGAACCATTAGTCACTGTGTACAGGACAATAACACCGGAACCTGAGGGCTATTCTCTTCTCTGTAAAACGTGGAACTTGCCGTCACTGTGTACAGGACAATATCACTAGAACCTGGGGGCTATGCTCTTCTCTGTAATACGTGGAATTTACAGTCACTGTGTACAGGACAATAACACTGGAACCTGAGGGCTATACTCTTCTGTGTAACACGTGGAACTTGTAGTCACAGTGTGCAGGACAATAACTCTAGATCCTGAAGGCTATTCTTTTCTCTGCAACACGTGAAACCTTTAGTCACTGCGTAATGGACAATAACCCTAGAACCTGAGGGCTATGCCCTTCTCTGTAACAAGTGGAACTTGCACCAGCTGTGTACAGGACAATAACAATAGAACCTGAAGGCTATTCTCTTCTCTGCAACACGAGCAACATTTAGACACTGTGTACAGGACAGTAACATGGAACCTGATGTGTATTCTGTTCTCTGCAACACGTGGAACCCTTAGACACTGTGTACAGGACAAAAACACTAAAGCCTGAGGATTATTCTCTTATCCGCCACACGTGGAACCTTTAGTCACCGTGTACAGTACAATAACACTTGAACCTGAGGGCTATTCTCTTCTCTGTCACACATAGAACCTTTAGTCACTCTGTGCATGTCAATAACACTGGAACCTGAAGGATATGCTCTTCCCCGCAACACGTGGAACTTGCATTCACTGTGTACAGGGTAATAACACTAGAACCTGTGGGCTATGCTTTTCTCTGTAACACGTGGTATTTGCAGTTGCTGTGTACAGGACAATAACACTAGAACCTGAGGGCTATTCTATTCTCTGCAACACGTGGAATCTATAGTCACTGTGTACAAGACAATAACACTAGAACCTTAGGGCTATTCTCTTCTCTGTAACACGTGGAACCTTTAGTCACTGTGCACAAGAGAATAACACTAGAACCTGAGGGCTATTCTCTTCTCTACGACACGTGCAACTTGCAATCACTGTTTACAGGACAAAAACACTAGAACTTGCGGGCTATGCTCATCTCTGTAATACGTGGAACCTTTAGTCGCTGTGTACAGGACAATAACACTGGTACCTCAAGGTTATTCTCTTCTCAGCAATACGTGGCACCTTTAGTCACTTTGTACAGGATAATAATGCTAGAACCTTAGGGCTATAGTCTTCTCTGAGACACTGGAGCCTTTAGTCACTGTGTACAGGACAATAACACTGGAATCTGAAGAATATGCTCTTCTCTGTAACGCGGGGAACTTGCAGTAACTGTGTAAAGGACAATAACACTAGAACCTGAGCACTATGCTCTTCACTAGATCCTGAGGGCTATTCTCTTCTCTGCAACAAGAGGAACCTTTAGTCACTGTGAGCAGGACAGTAACACTATAACCTGAGGGATATTCTCTTTTCTGCAACACGTGGAACCTTTAGTCATTGAGTACGGGACAATAACACTAGAACCTGAGGGCTATGCCTTCTCTGTAACACGTGATACTTGCAGCTGCTGTGAACAGGAGGGCTATTCTCTTCTCAGCAACACAGGTAACCTATAGTCACTGTGTACAGGACAATAACACTAGAACCTGACGGCTATTCTCTTCTCTGTAGGAACCTTTAGTCACCGTGTACAAGAGAATAACACTAGAACCTCAGGGCTATTCTCTTCTCTGCGACACATGAAACCTTTAGTCCTTGTGTACAGGACAATAACACTAGAACCTGAGGGCTATTCTCTTCTGTGTAACACGTAGAACCTTTAGTCACTGTGTACAAGATAATAACACTAGAACCTAAAGGCTATGCTCTTCTCTGAAACACGTGGAACTTGCAGTCACTGTGTACAGGAGAATAACCCTGGAACCTGAGGGCTATTCTCTTCTCTGCAACACGTGGAACCTTTAGTCATTGTGTACAAGAGAACAACGCCAGAACCTGAGGGCTATTCTCTTCTCTGCGACTAGTGGAAATTTTAGTCACTGTGTACAGGACATTAACTCTGGAACCTGAGGGATATTCTCTTCTCTGTAACACGTTGAACATTTAATTACTGTGTACAGGACAATAACACTAGAAGCTGAGGACTATGCTCTTCTCTGTAACACGTCGAACTTGCAGTCACTGTACAGGACAATAACACTGCTACCTGAAGGCTCTGCTCTTCTCTGAAACACTTGGAACTTACAATCACTGTTTACAGGACAATAACACTAGAACCTGAGGGCTATGCTCTTCTCTGCAACCCGTGGACTCTTTAGTCACTGTGTACAGGACAATAACACTAAAATCTGAGGGACATGCTCCTCTCTGCAACACGTGGGAGCTTTAGTCACTGTGAACAGGACAACAATACTGGAACCTGAGGGCTGTTCTCTTCTCTGTAACACGTGGAATCCTTAATCACTGAATACAGGACAGTTACGCTAGAACCTGCAGGCTATGCTCTTCCCTGTAACACGTGGAACCTTAAGTCACTGTTTACAGGGCAATAGCACTAGAACCTGAGGGCTATGCTCTTCTCTGCAACCCGTGGACTCTTTAGTCACTGTGTACAGGACAATAACACTAAAACCTGAGGGACATGCTCCTCTCTGCAACACGTGGGAGCTTTAGTCACTGTGAACAGGACAACAATACTGGAACCTGAGGGCTGTTCTCTTCTCTGTAACACGTGGAATCCTTAATCACTGAATACAGGACAGTTACGCTAGAACCTGCAGGCTATGCTCTTCCCTGTAACACGTGGAACCTTAAGTCACTGTTTACAGGGCAATAGCACTAGAACCTGAGGGCTATGCTCTTCTCTGTAACACGTGGAACCTTTATTAACTGTGTACAGGACAATAACACTGGAACATGAGGGCTATTCTCTTCTCTGCAACACTTGGAACCTTTGGTCACTGTATACTGTAAAATAACACTGGAACCTGATGTCTATTCTCTTCTCTGTAACACGTGGAAACCTTAGTCACTGTGTACAGGACAATAACACTAGAACCTGAGGGACATGCTCTTCTCTGCAACACGTGGAACTTTTAGTCACTGTGTGCAGGAAAATAACACTTTACCCTGAGAACTATTCTCTTCTCTGCAAGATGTGGAACCCTTAGTCACTGTGTATAGGACAATAACTCTGGAACCAGATGTCTATTCTCCTCTCTGCAAAACGTGGAACCCTTAGTCACTGTGTACAGGACAATAATCCTGGAACCTCAGGGCTATTCTCTTCTCTGCAACACATGGAACCTTCAGTCACTATGTACAGGACAATAACACTGACACCTGATATATATTCTATTCTCTGCAACACGTGAAACCTTTAGACACTGTGAAAAAGGACAATAACATTGGAACCCAAGGGTTATTCTCTTCTCTACAATACGTGGAACCTTTAGTCACTGTGTACAGGACAATAATACTAGAACCTGAGGGCTATACTCTTCTCTGCAACACGTGGAACCTTTAGTCACTGTGGGCAGACAATAACTCTAGAATCTGATGTCTATTCTTTTCTCTGCAACACGTGGAATTTTTAGTCACTGTGTACAGGACAATAACACTGGAACCTGAGGCATATTCTCTCCTCTGTAACACGTGGAAATTTAGTCCCTGTGTACAGGACAATAACACTAGAACCTGAGGGCTATGCTCTTCTCTGTAACATTGGATCTTTTAGGCACTGTGTACAGGACAATAACACTAGAACCTGAGGACTATTCTCTTCTCTGCAACACTTGGAACTGTTAGTCACTGTGTACAGGACAATAACACTAGAACCCGAAAGCTATTCTCTTCACTGTAACACGTGGAACCTTTATTCACTGTGTAAGGACAGTAACACTGGAACCTGATGTATATTCTCTTCTCTGTAACACGTGGAACCTTTATTCACTGTGTAAGGACAGTAACACTGGAACCTGATGTATATTCTCTTCTTTGCAACAGGTGGAATCTTTTAGTCACTGTGTACAGGACAATAACACTAGAACCCTAGGGACATGATCTTCTATGCAACACGTGGAAGCTTTAGTCGCTGTGTACAGGACAATAACTCTGGAACCTGAGGGCTATTCTCTTCTCTGCAACACGTGGAACTTGCAGTCCCTTTTTACAGGGCAATAACACTAGAACCTGAAGGCTATTCTCTTCTCTGCGACACGTGGAACCTTATGTCGCTGTGCACAGGGCAATAACACTAGAACCTGATGGCTATTCTCTTCTCTGTAACTCGTCAAATATTTAGTCACTGTGTACAGGACAATAACACTGGAACCTGAGGGCCATTCACTTCTCCGCAACACCTGGAATCTTTACTCACTGTGTACTGGACAATGACACTGGAACCTGAGGGTTATTCTCTTCTTTGTAACACGTGGAACCTTTAGTCACTGTGTAGAGGACAATGACACTAGAATCTGAGGGATATTCTCTTCTCTGCAACACGTGGAACTTTAGTCACTGTATACAGGACAATAACACTAGAACCTGAGGGCTATTCTCTTCACTGCAACACGTGGATCCTTTAGTCACTGTACAGGACAATAACACTGGAACCTGAGGGCTATTCTCTTCTCTGTAACAGGTGGAACCTTTAGTCACTGTGTAAAGTACAATAACACTAGAAATAGAGGGCTATTCTCTTCTCTGCGACACTGGAGCCTTTAGTCACTGTGTACATGACAATAACACTGGAACCTGAGGGACAATAACACTAGAACCTGAGGGCTATGCTCTTCTCTGTAACACGTGGAACTGGCAGTCACTGTGTACAGGACCATAACACTAGAAACTGAGGGCTATGCTCTTCTCTGTAACACGTGGAACTTGCAGTCACTGTGTACAGGACAATAACACTGGAACCTGAGGGCTATTCTCTTCTCTGCAACACGTGCCACCTTTAGTCACTGTGTACAGGACAATAACACTAGAACCTGAGGGCTGTTCTCATCACTGTAACACGTGGAACCTTTAGTCACTGTGTACAGGACAATAACACTAGAACCTGAGGATTATTCTCTTCTCTGCAACACGTGGAACCTTTAGTCACTGTGTACAGGACATTAATACTGGAACCCAATGTCAATTCTCTTCTCTGTAACACGTGGAACCTTTAGTCACTGTGTACAGGACAATAACACTAAATATTGAAGGTTATTCTCTTCTCTGCGACACTGGAGCCTTTAGTCACTGTGTACAGGACAATAAAACTGGAACCTGAGGGCTATGCTCTTCTCTGTAACACGTGGAACTTGCAGTCACTGTGTACAGGACAATAACACGAGAACCTGAGGGCTCTTCTCTTCTCTGCAACACGTAGAACCTTTAGTCACTGTGGACAGGAAATAACACTAGAACCTGAGGTACATGCTCTTCTCTGCAACACGTGGAACCTGCAGTCGCGACATAAGAAAAATTTATGTAGTAAAGATAGTGCCTCTCCTATATGCGGGATAATCAGCAGTGAACGAAATCTAAGGTGTTAATGAAGAACAAAAGGAGGTTTTGAGAATACAGGCAGAATGATCCGAAAACATTGTTATTGCAATTACTTTATTTAGGTTTAATTTAGCTACATTTGTCCCATTTATTGGATTTTTATATCTTATGAACATGTTTTACTGGCGCTTTTAGCTCAATAGCTTCTTAAGACAGAGAAACTTAGCTCGATATCTGTAGAAACAGAAACAGAACTTCACACCTGTCGAGAAAAGTTGCAAAGTTTTCATAATCATGATTGCTCTTCAAATTTAATTCAGATCTGTCCTTTGCAAATGCAATAAGGTATGTCCCTAATACTTATCTATGTTCCGCGCTGCTCCTTCTGCATACTTGTTCTAAAGGATTAATGACAGCAGACTCATCTTGTGGCCCAGGTTAACATGTCACCAAGAGGTTCATACATGAGTCGTTGAATGAATGCAGACATAGGCTTGGCGAGCTGAGGGCGGCTAGAACGTGTAGTTTTGGGATAGATGATGGACAAATGTAATGCTCTGGATGGTCTGGTTTATTCTGTTTCTCCAATTCTTCTGAATGTGGACACAACTTGTGCGTGGTTTTGTTGTGTTAAAACACAGTGTACAGATAGAAACTATCACTAACTGAATTTAGCTTTTAACCTGTATATGAAGCATTACGTCACTGGTTCAGGTTGCACGCCATTCTTTGTTAGGGTTATGCTTTTCCTAAATTATATTTTAATATTAATTGACTATGTTGACATCTGACTAAACAAACTCTTAAGATCCTGTTCAAGAAGAGGAAAAACAAGTCTCTCTAATCTATTAAAAGTGTAGATAAAGGGAGGGGTAAGGTGCAACGAATTGGATTATTTTGCTTAAATTCATGCCCGCAAATGCATAGTGCGCCTTTGGGACAGTAGGAAACCACCACTCTTTACTTACGACTTTTCTTACTTTTCCACGATTACTAAGCGAATGTAGGAATGGGTTCCCTTCTACCATGTTTGAGGTAGACTTTGCAGTGTCAGTCAGAGTGAATGCTTGTTCTTGACCCTATCAGAAAAACCTGCATATGAGGAACTTGGGGAAATATTAATTCACTTTTTAATAGTTGCAAAGCTTTAGAGCATTTATATGAAATTCCCTCACTTTTGTGCCAACCGGACTAATTTCCCTGACTTTCCAAGTCTGTATGCACCATACAAACATTAACTATCTGGTTTTATATTTTCAATCTTCTGAATTAATATTATTTTAATTGATACTTATAGTATGAATAGTATCCCAAACGCGTAAAAGAATAAAACTGAACGTTCACAAAGAAGTGAAACAAAAACACGACGTTTGTATAAAATGTCCTAATCTAGTCAATAAGTTCAAGATTAAACTCAACATTTAGCGCCAAACTTTCAAGATGCGTGCTTCAAACAAAAATTGAGTATTGAAACGGAAATACACGTTTTAAAGTTATATTAAAAAGGGCATCTTTGGAAAAAGTTGCGTGCGCGCGCGGTGTGTGAAACTGTGTGTAAACAGCATAAATCAAACATAAAACGTTGCATTAATACCAAACTTAATAATGTTCAGTATTTCTCAAGCATATAACCAGAATATACAAAAAAAATTGCCCATTTTAAACCGTTTTCTAATACTGCTTCTTATTTCTTCGATTCAGGGAGCCTTAAAGTTGAAAGTTGAAAATAAATTTTGGTTAGAATAAAATACTATAGTTAAATTACAAAAGAGGTAGATAATATATTGGGAGGCATATAAGAAGCATACTTGTTGCACGAATCCAGAAAAAGGTCCGCGCGCGGTGTGTGCGTATGTTTGTGATTATGGTGTGGGTGAATGTGTGTGTGCGTACGTGAGAATATATATGAGAGTGTGTGTGTGTGTGTGTGTGGATGTGAGCGAGTGTGTATATGTTGTGAGTGTGTTGGAATGTGAGAGTGTGTGTGTGTATGAATGTATGGGTATGAGCGAGTGTGTATATGTTGTGAGTGTGTGGGTATGAGCGAATGTGTTGGTGAGAGTGTGTGTGTAGGTGTGAGCGAGTGTGTATATGTTGTGAGTGTGTTGGAATGTGAGAGTGTGTGTGTAGGTGTGAGCGAGTGTGTATATGTTGTGAGTGTGTTGGAATGTGAGAGTGTGTGTGTAGGTGTGAGCGAGTGTGTATATGTTGTGAGTGTGTTGGAATGTGAGAGTGTGTGTGTAGGTGTGAGCGAGTGTGTATATGTTGTGAGTGTGTTGGAATGTGAGAGTGTGTGTGTAGGTGTGAGCGAGTGTGTATATGTTGTGAGTGTGTTGGAATGTGAGAGTGTGTGTGTAGGTGTGAGCGAGTGTGTATATGTTGTGAGTGTGTTGGAATGTGAGAGTGTGTGTGTGTGAATGTATGGGTATGAGCGAGTGTGTATATGTTGTGAGTGTGTGGGTATGAGCGAATGTGTTGGTGAGAGTGTGTGTGTAGGTGTGAGCGAGTGTGTATATGTTGTGAGTGTGTTGGAATGTGAGAGTGTGTGTGTAGGTGTGAGCGAGTGTGTATATGTTGTGAGTGTGTTGGAATGTGAGAGTGTGTGTGTAGGTGTGAGCGAGTGTGTATATGTTGTGAGTGTGTTGGAATGTGAGAGTGTGTGTGTAGGTGTGAGCGAGTGTGTATATGTTGTGAGTGTGTTGGAATGTGAGAGTGTGTGTGTGTGAATGTATGGGTATGAGCGAGTGTGTATATGTTGTGAGTGTGTGGGTATGAGCGAATGTGTTGGTGAGAGTGTGTGTGTAGGTGTGAGCGAGTGTGTATATGTTGTGAGTGTGTTGGAATGTGAGAGTGTGTGTGTGAGTGAGTGTATGGGTATGAGCGAGTGTGTTGGTGTGAGTGTGTGGGTATGAGCAGGTGTGTATATGTTGTGAGTGTGTGGGTAGAGGGAGTGTGTGTGTGGATGTGAGCGAGTGTGAGAATATATCTGAGTGTGTGTGTGTGTGTGTGGGTGTGAGCAGGTGTGTATATGTTGTGAGTGTGTGGGTAGAGGGAGTGTGTGTGTGTGGATGTGAGCGAGTGTGAGAATATATCTGAGAGTGTGTGTGTGTGTGGGTGTGAGAATATATCTGAGAGTGTGTGTGTGTGGGTGTGAGCGAGTGTGTATATGTTGTGAGTGTGTTGGAATGTGAGAGTGTGTGTGAGTGAGTGTATGGGTATGAACGAGTGTGGGTGTAAGTGAGTGTGCGTGTGTATTGTAAGAGTATTGTAGTTAGACCTTGACCCTAGGGGCCGATCCCACACTAGGACAATCCCCAACCCTCTACATGGAATCTCTTATTTTCTGAAAAGTGCCTGTTTTAATGTTGATTATCATGCCATATATTAAAGATATTGCTACGAAAAATAAAATGTACATTTAAAATTCTTGTTTTCTATAATGTTGTAGAACTGTTAAACATTTGACATTACAGTGCCGTGCTACCTATCGTGACTGCCGGCGGAGACTGCACGGAGTCCAAAATAAACCAAGCAAGCAAACAGGCAGTCTGACATCCGTGCCAACTGAGTTAGGCCACTTTTTATATTCAATATAGACAGACAGACAGACAGTCCATACCGAAAGTTAATAAACTTGCACAAAACCAGCAAGATTGTATGCAACTACTTTCTTCCGTCACACCTGTACAAGGATTTTGGCACCAGAGAATATTTAAAAGGAGCAGTAATGACGTAAATCACTTAACGTTTTTTAGCTCTTTTATGCGAGCTTATTGTAAAAATGTTATGTGAAATAAACTGTATGTTTTAAACTCATGCGCATCTCTCTCTCTCTCTCTCTCTCTCTCTCTCTCTCTCTCTCTCTCTCTAAACCTTTACAGTTATATTAATTAGGCTATATAAAATTCCTTCCGACCGATGAACTATTGCACGCGAAACCCAGAAGCTATTCCCTGAAAATCAAAATATGTATACATTTGTTTTCACATACACACATATATCCATCACACTCGTTAGAGCCATTTTTCAGAAAATAAAACATATCAAAAAGGTTCTTTATAGAGAATAGTTCAGGGCCCAGATCTTAAAAATATTCGTGTCGAAATCCCTGGAAGACTTAAATATAAGTTTCGTACTTACGGGACTTTTGATTTTTGGTTATGCTGTACATACACACACACGTGCGCGCGCGTGCATAACATTTTCTACACTGCTTTTTAGGGCTCAGGGAGCCTCAAAACATATATTTTCGCAGAAATCTAGACATCAAATTTTTGGGTGGAATACAATACTTACACCAAATATTCTAAATAAAATCAAAGTGTGTACGATCATAACAACTTGTTCCAAATGTCAGGGTTGTACAACATTTTCTCAAAAATATTTTAAGTCTACATTGCTCTCGCCTCTAACCTAGACGGTTTGGGTTTGATTTGTGGTGGACGGGTTTTCTCCAGTTTCCATGCTTCATGGGTGTCATTGCGGGTATCAAACACTATAAAAAAAAATAATTCTACATTCAGTATAAAGGATTGATTTGCTCCAGATACAAACACTGAAACGGTATATTAGATTAGTTAAAAGACAAATCCCCAAAAGCAGATACCGGGTCAAAAGAAAATGAAGTTTCCCTGTGTGCATAACTTTAAAAATTGGTATTTATGTCCAATATATTACAAACCTTGCCTTATGTGTATATTCACGCCCATATTACATGAGAGAGCTGCATCAATCCATTTCGGTGAACTCAAACATATTCAGGTTACAACTGCGCACATTGATACCACTTATCATAAATGGATCACTATCTCAAGTCACCCGCAGAATCGCTAACTATATTACTTTATCATTATTATCTATCGGTGCACAACAATTACTCATTTTAATATGATAAATAACTGAGAAATACGCCTTTTCTATTATTAGAATGGCAATGAATATCTGTATAGTAAACCTGGTTACCATGATCAACAAATCATTTCTTGTAACTTCTTTTCGGGTTAGGCAGCTAAATTTAATTAATATACAGGCAATTTCTCATCACAAACACAGTCAGTAATATACTATAGTCTTAACTGTTCAATATTGTAATACATGTGTTTAATGACTCAAGGTATTTATAAATAGAATATTAAGTTAACTGCTACAAATAATTGACTAGACGTTTCGACGCGCCTCACTGTACGGCAACACAACATAACTCCGCACTGAAATCCTTCCTCTTTATATAACGTGACACAACTTCCTGGAAGTTTCTGGAAGCTGAATATCGAGAAGAATCATGATGTCTCACGTTCCGAAGGCTCCTGTTACTGTCGGGTTGCTGCAATCACTCACAATCCAAGGCAAACATTAGAACAGCCACGTACACGGACGGCAATTTCACAATATTTAAAGACACATTTTACAAATGCAGCAAACAGTCTAAAATAGCTATAGAAATCAGTTGTAAAATGTTAATCCTGTATGCACATTTTTTTATTAAAATGTTGAATTTGATTCATACAAAATTTCCCCAAATGAATTTGATCTTTTTAATATTTCTTTACTTGTATTCAAACGGAAAATGCGTGATTGACTTGCTTAACTACGTCACAAATAGGTACGTATTATTATGTTTTAATGAGTAATTAACATGTAGCAAATACAGATATATTTTATTTCTCATTAACATTCACTTTCTTTACTGTTATTGATAAATAACAGCAAAAATGACAGAAAATATATCAGTACCTATCAAAATTGAAGAATTGTTAGCTCTTCAAAGCAAATTTGTAAGATGTATACTGCCGTAAAATTATTTTAAAAATAATATAAAAAATTAAGAATATAAAACGTGAATATTATCAACAAAGTAATTACTAAAGCAATAACAAACAATTATACTTTACATTATTGGAATGGCGTGTGAACCCAATTAATGGTTAAATAGTTTATATATAAGTACAATTTCAACCATCCCTTCTGATTATACAGATCATTTATATAAAAGATAATATCTTAAAAGCAATTATTTCTTTAGACTAAATAACTACTTTCTAAAAGACTAGCACAAACATTTTATTACCGGACTATTCTAGCTATAAAAAAAGATCACGTCTTTCTAATTTTGTGTATGTCTAATTAAGGTGCAAATATTACATGTTTAAAATACTGGTGGAAGCCTTGTGCGAAACTTTGTTATGACGACATAATAGTCTACTTCCGGGTACAAAGTGCGTTAGTCCCTCCAGATACAGAGCAGCTGTTAAATTTGTGACTACGTCATTAAGAGGAGTGGCAACAATAATAAGGCATCTAGCTTGTGTTGTTGTCTCTCCAGACACAGAGCAGCTGTTAAACTATGTGACTACATCATTAAGAGGAGTTGCAACAATAATTGAGTAACTAGCTTGTGTTGTTGTCTCTCCAGACACAGAGCCAGTATTAAACTGTGTGACCGCGTCATTAAGAGGAGTTGCAACAATAATAGAGTAGCTAGCTTGTATTATTGTCTCTCCAGATACAGAGCCAGTGTGAAACTGTGTGACTACGTCATTAAGAGGAGTGTCAACAGTTATTGTGTAGCTAGCATGTGCTGTTGTCTCTCCAGATACAGAGCCAGTGTTAAACTGTGTGACTACGTCATTAAGAGGAGCTGCAACAGTTATTGTGTAGGTAGCTTGTGTTATTGTCTCTCCAGACCCAGAGCAGCTGTAAATCTGTGTGACCGCGTCATTAAGAGGAGTTGAGACAGTTATTGTGTAGCTAGCTTATGCTGTTGTCTCTCCAGACACAGAGCCAGTGTGAAACTGTGCGACTACGTCATTAAGAGGAGTTGCAGCAGTTATAGTGTAGATAGCCTGTGCTGTTGTCTCTCCAGATACATAACCAGAGTTAAACTCTGTGACTACGTCATTAAGAGGAGCTGCAACAGTTATTGTGTAGCTAGCTTGTGTTGTTGTCTCTCCAGACACAGAGCAGCTGTTAAACTGTGTGACCACCTCATTAAGAGGAGTTGCAACAGTTATTGTGTAGCTAGCTTGTGCTGTTGTCTCTCCAGATAGAGAGCAGCTGTTAAACTGTTTGACGCGTCATTAAGAGGAGTTGAGACAGTTATTGTGTAGCTAGCTTGTGCTGTTGTCTCTCCAGACACAGAGCCAGAGTGAAACTGTGTGACTACGTCATTAAGAGGAGTTGCAACAGTTATTGTGTATCTAGCTTGTGTTGTTGTCTTTCCAGACGCAGAGCAGCTGTTAATCTGTGTGACTACACCATTAAGAGGAGTTAGAACAGTTATTGTGTAGCCAGCTTGTGTTGTTGTCTCTCCAGACAAACAGCAGCTGTTAAACTGTGTGACTACGTCATTTAGAGGAGTTGCAACAGTTATTGTGTAGCCAGCTTGTGTTGTTGTCTCTCCAGATACAGAGCAGCTATTAAACAGTGTGACCGCGTCATTAACAGGAGTTGCATCAGTTATTGTATAGCCAGCTTGTGTTGTTGTCTCTCAAGACACAGATCCAGTGTTAAACTGTGTGACTACGTCATTAAGAGGAGTGGCAACAGCTATTGTATAGCTAGCTTGTGCTGTTGTCTCTCAAGACACAGAGCCTATGTTAAACTGTGTGACTACGTCATTAAGAGGAGTGGCAACAGCTATTGTGTAGCTTGCTTGTGTAGTAGTCTCTCCAGATACAGAGCCAGTGTTAAACTCTGTGACCGCGTCATTAAGAGGAGTTGCAACTTTTACTGTGTAGCTAGCTTGTGCTGTTGTCTCTCCAGATACAAAAACAGTGTTAAACTTTGTGACCACGTCATTTAGAGGAGTTGCAACAGTTATTGTGCAGCTACCTTGTGATGTTGTCGCTCCAGATACAGAACCCGTGTTAAACTGTGTGACTACATAATTTATAGGAGTTGCAACAGTAATTGTGTAGCTAGCATGTGCTGTTATCTCTCCAGCCACAGAGCCAGTGTTAAACTGTGTGACTACATCAATTAGAGGAGTTGCAACAGTTATTCTGTAGATAGCTTGTGCTGATGTCTCTTCAGATACAGAACCAGCGTTAAACTGTGTTACTGCATCACTAAGAGGAGCTGCAACAACAATTGAGTAGCTAGCTTGTGTTGTTGTCTCTCTAGACACAGAGCCAGTGTTGAACTGTGTGACCGCGTCATTAAGACGAGAGTCAAATGTAATGGTGTAGCTAGCTTGTGTTGTTGTCTCTCCAGATACAGAGCCAGTGTGAAACTGTGTGACTACGTCATTAAGAGGAGTTGCAACAGTTATTGTGTAGCTAGCTTGTGTTGTTATCTCTCCAGCCACAGAGCCAGTGTTAAACTGTGTGACTACATCAATTAGAGAAGTTGCAACAGTTATTGTGTAGATAGCTTGTGCTGCTGTCTCTTCAGATACAGAACAAGCGTTAAACTGTGTGACTGCATCATTAAGAGGAGTTGCAACAACAATTGAGTAGCTAGCTTGTGTTGTTGTCTCTCTAGACACAGAGCCAGTGTTGAACTGTGTGACCGCGTCATTAAGAGGAGAGTCAAATGTAATGGTGTAGCTAGCTTGTGTTGTTGTCTCTCCAGATACAGAGCCAGTGTGAAACTGTGTGACTACGTCATTAATAGGAGTTGCAACAGTTATTGTGTAGCTAGCTTGTGTTGTTGTCTCTCCAGATACAGAGCCAGTGTGAAACTGTGTGACCACGTCATTAATAGGAGTTGCAACAGTTATTGTGTAGCTAGCTTGTGTTGTTGTCTCTCCAGATACAGAGCCAATGTTAAACTCTGTGTCCGCGTCACTAAGAGGAGATGCAACAGTTAATGTGTAGCTAGCATGTGCGGTTGTCTCTCCAGACATAGATACAAGGTTAAACTGTGTGACTACGTCATTAAGAGGAGTGCCAACAGTTATTTTGTAGGTACCTTGTGCTGTGGCCTCTCCAGATACAGAGCCAAAGTTAAACTGTGTGACCGCGTCACTAAGGAGAGATGCAACAGTTTTTGTGTAGCTAGCTTGTGCTGTAGTCTCTCAGACATAGAACCAGTTTTAAACTGTGTGACTACGTCATTAAGAGGAGTGCCATCAGTTATTGTGTATCTACTTTGTGTTGTTGTGTCTCCAAATACAGAGCCAGTGTGAAACTGTGTGACAACGTCATTAAGAGGAGTGTCAACAGTTATTGTGTATCTAGCTTGTGTTGTTGTCTCTCCAGATACAGATCCAGTGTGAAACTGTGTGACCGCGTCATTAAGAGGAGAGTCAAATGTAATGGTGTAGCTAGCTTGTGTTGTTGTCTCTCCAGATACAGAGCCAGAGTGAAACTGTGTGACAACGTCATTAAGAGGAGTTGCAACAGTTATTGTGTATCTACTTTGTGTTGTTGTCTCTCCAGATACAGAGCCAGTGTGAAACTGTGTGACTACGTCATTAAGAGGAGTGCCAACAGTTATTGTGTATCTACTTTGTGTTGTTGTCTCTCCAGATACAGAGCCAGTGTGAAACTGTGTGACTACGTCATTAAGAGGAGTTGCAACAGTTATTGTGTATCTACTTTGTGTTGTTGTCTCTCCAGATACAGAGCCAGTGTGAAACTGTGTGACTACATCATTAAGAGGAGTTGCATCGGTTATCGTGTAGCTAGCTTGTGTAGTTGTCTCTAAAGGCACAGAGCTAGTGTAAAACTGTGTGACCGCGTCATTTTGAGGACTTGCAACAATTATTGTGTAGCTAGCTTGTGTTGTTGTCTCTCCAGATACAGAGCCAGTGTTACACTGTGTGACCGCGTCATTAGGAGGAGTGTCAACAGTTTATGTGTAGCTAGTTTGTTTTGTTGTCTCTCTAGTTACAGAGCCAGTGTTAAACTTTCTGACCACGTCATTAAGAGCGGTTGCAACATTAGTTGTGTGGCTAGCTTGTGTTGTTGTCTGTCCAGATACAGATCCAGTGTTAATCTGTGTGACCGCGTCATTTAGAGGAGTTGCAAATGTTATTGTGTAGCTAGCTTGTGTTTGTTTCTCTCCAGATACAAAGTCAGTGTTAAATAGTGTGACCACGTCATTAAGAGGATTTGCAACTATAATTGAGCAGCTAGCTTCAGTCCTTGTCTCTCCAGATACAGAATTAGTGTTAAACTGTGTGACTACGTCATTAAGAGGAGCTCCAACAGTTATTGTGAAGCTAGCGTGTGTTATTGTCCCTCCAGATACAGAGCCAGTTTTAAACTGTGTGCGCACGTCATTAAGAGGAGTTGCAACAATAATTGAGCAGCTAGCTTGTGTTTTTATATGTCCAGACACAGAGCCAGTGTTAAACTGTGTGACTACGTCATTAAGACCAGTTGCAACACTTATTGAATAACTAGCTTGTGTTCGCATCTCTCCAGTAACAAAGCAAGTGTTAATCTGTGACAACGTGTCATTTAGAGGAGTTGCAAATGTTATTGTGTAGCTAGCTTGTGTTTGTTCTCTCCAGATACAAAGCAAGTGTTAAATAAAGTGACCACGTCATTAAGAGGAGTTGCCACAATAATTGAGTAGCTAGCTTCTGTTATTGTCCCTCCAAAAACAGAGTCAGTGTTAAACTGTGTGACTACGTCATTAAGAGGAGTTGCAACAGTTATTATGTAGCTAGCTTGTGCTGTTGTCCCTCCAGATAGAGAGCAGCTGTTAAACTGTGTGACCGCGTCATTAAGAGGAGTTGAGACAGTTACTGTGTAGCTAGCTTGTGCTGTTGTCTCTCCGGACACAGAGCCAGAGAGAAACTGTGTGACTACGTCATTAAGAGGAGTTGCAACAGTTATTGTGTATCTAGCTTGTGTTGTTGTCTTTCCAGACGCAGAGCAGCTGTTAATCTGTGTGACCACACCATTAAGAGGAGTTACAACAGTTATTGTGTAGCTAGCTTGTGTTGTTTTCTCTCCAGACAAACAGCAGCCGTTAAACTGTGTGACTACGTCATTTAGAGGAGTTGCAACAGTTATTGTGTAGCCAGCTTGTGTTGTTGTCTCTCCAGACAAACAGCAGCTGTTAAACTGTGTGACTACTTCATTTAGAGGAGTTGCAACAGTTATTGTGTAGCCAGCTTGTGTTGTTGTCTCTCCAGATACAGAGCAGCTATTAAACAGTGTGACCGCGTCAGTAACAGGAGTTGCAACAGTTATTGTTTAGCTAGCTTGTGCTGTTGTCTCTCAAGACACAGATCCAGTGTTAAACTGTGTGACTACGTCATTAAGAGGAGTGTCAACAGTTATTGTGTAGCTAGATTGTGTAGTAGTCTCTCCAGACACAGAGCCAGTGTTAAACTGTGTGACCGCGTCATTAAGAGGAGTTGCAACTTTTATTGTGTAGCTAGCTTGTGCTGTTGTCTCTCCAGATACAAAACCAGTGTTAAACTGTGTGACCACGTCATTTAGAGGAGTTGCAACAGTTATAGTGTAGCTAGCTTGTGTTGTAGGTCTCCCCAGACACAGAACCAATGTTAATCTGTGTGACTACCTCATTAAGAGGTGTTGCAATATTTATTGTGTAGCAAGTTTGTGTTGTTGTCTCCCCAGACACAGAACCAATGATAATCTGTGTGACTACCTCATTTAGAGGTGTTGCAATATTTATTGTGTGGCAAGCTTTTGTTGTTGTCTCTCCAGATACAGAGCCAGTGTTAAACTGAGTGACTACGTCATTAAGAGGAGTTGCAATAGTTATAGTGTAGCTAGCTTGCGTTGTTGTCTCTCCAGATACAGAGCCAGTGTTAAACTGTGTGACCACGCCATTAAGAGGAGTTGCAACAGTTATAGTGTAGCTAGCTTGTGTTGTTGTCTCTCCAGACACAAAGCCAGTGTTAAACTGTGTGACTACGTCTTTAAGAGGAGTTGCAACAGTTATTGTGTAGCTAGCTTGTGTTGTTATCTTTCCATATACAGAACTAGAGTTAAACTGTGCGACTTCGTCATTAAGAGGAGTTGCAACAATAATTAAGTAGCTAGATTGTGTTGTTATCTCTTAAGACACAGAACAAGTGTTAAAAAGTGTGACTACGTCATTAAGAGGAGTTGCAACAATATTCGAGTAGCTAGCTTGTGTTGTTGTGTCTCCAGATACGGAGCCAGTATTAAACTGTGTGACCGCGTTATTAAGAGGAGTGTCAACATTTATTGTGCAGCTAGCATGTTTTGTTGTCTCTCCAGATACAGAGCCAGTGTTAAAATGTGTGACCGCGTCATTAAGAGGAGTTGCAACAATGATTGTGTAGCTATCTTGTGTTGTTGTCTCTCCAGATACAGAGCCAGTGTTTAACTGTGTGACTACATCATTAAGAGGAGTTGCAACAATAATTGAGCGCTAGGTTGTGTTGTTGTCTCTCCAGACACAAAGCTGGTGTTAAACTGTGTGACCGCGTCATTAAGAGGAGTTGCAATGGTTATTGAGTAGCTAGCTTGGGATGTCTCTCCAGACACAGAGCCAGTGTCAAACTGTGAGACTGCGTCATTAAGAGGAGTTGCAACAGTTATTGAGTAGCTAGCTTGTGCTGTTGTCTCTCCAGACACAGAGCCAGTGTTAAACCTTGAGTCCGCGTCATTAAGAGGAGTTGCAACAGTTATTGAGTAGCTAGCTTGTGCTGTTGTCTCTCCAGACACAGAGCCAGTGTTAAACTGTGTGACCGCGTCATTAAGAGGAGTGTCAACAGTTATTGAGTAGCTAGCTTGTGCTGTTGTCTCTCCAGACACAGAGCCAGTGTTAAACCTTGAGTCCGCGTCATTAAGAGGAGTTGCAACAGTTATTGAGTAGCTAGCTTGTGCTGTTGTCTCTCCAGACACAGAGCCAGTGTTAAACTGTGTGACCGCGTCATTAAGAGGAGTTGCAACAGTTTTTGAGTAGCTAGCTGGTGTTTTTGTCTCTCCAGACACAGAGCCAGTATTAAACTGTGTGACTACGACATTATGAGATCTGCATGATTTGTTTGTGGTTTGTAAGATGTATTACAGTGTTTGCTTTGTTTTCAGCAACGACACTGTGGCCCTTGTTCGGCGGACCCTGTCTGTCGACTCCTACTGCATAAGGTGTTTTTGTTTTGTAAGATGTGCTACAGTGTTTGCTTTGTTATCAGCAACGACACTATGTCCCTTGTTCGGCGGACCCTGTCCAGTCGACTCCTACTGCATGAGGTGTTTGTGTTTTGTAAGATGTGCTACAGTGTTTGCTTTGTTTTCAGCAACGACACTGTGGCTCTTGGTCGGCGGGCCCTGTCTGTCTACTCCTACTGCATAAGGTGTTTGTGTTTTGTAAGATGTGTTACAGTGTTTGCTTTGTTATCAGCAACGACACTATGGCCCTTGGTCGGCGGACCCTGTCCAGTCGACTCCTACTGCATGAGGTGTTTGTGTTTTGTAAGATGTGCTACAGTGTTTGCTTGGTTTTCAGCAACGACACTATGGCCCTTGGTCGGCGGACCCTGTCTGTTGACTCCCACTACATGAGGTGTTTGTGTTTTGTAAGATGTGCTACAGTGTTTGCTTTGTTTTCAGCAACGACACTATGTCCCTTGGTCGGCGGACCCTGTCTGTTGACTCCTACTGCATGAGGTGTTTGTGTTTTGTAAGATGTGCTACAGTGTTTGCTTTGTTTTCAGCAACGACACTATGGCCCTTGGTCGGCGGACCCTGTCCAGTCGACTCCTACTGCATGAGGTGTTTGTGTTTTGTAAGATGTGCTACAGTGTTTGCTTTGTTTTCAGCAACGACACTATGGCCCTTGGTCGGCGGACCCTGTCCAGTCGACTCCTACTGCCTCAATGGCGGCACGTGCTCATATTACGATACAGTAGGAGAACTAGTCTGTCAGTAAGTATATACATGTTATAAACAATCATTACAGTAATACTCTCTATCCTATTTTCCCTTACATTGCTTTATTCTGTGAGGAAATTTAACCTCAAAAAGTGTGTAACGTTCATTTATAAAACATATTTATTAAATTCATCTTATTATTTTAAAGGTGATTGTATACAACTTTCCAGTATTATGTCACATTAACGCGCATTTTAATGGAAAACAGAAACAAGCATGAGTAAAAACGTTTGTTCCATTGCACAATGGATATTTGCATTGATAAAGATACATTGTCAACTGGACATTTCTTTATGGCATGCAAGAATATAGTAGGCAAATCTGTAAGTGATTGCTGAAATATCGATCACCAACTTCTACTTGCAGAAAAGCATATGTTTTAAAAGTTCACAAAAGAAACGAAGAGAGAACAGTATACATCTTCCTTACATAAATTTTGTGATTAACGAGCTCTACATGTTTAGGCAGTTACACTCTTACGGTTAAACAAATGCCATTCAGAATAAAGAGCTCTTCAGAGGCTATTCCCAGAAAATTCAGGATATGCATTTTATTGGTTATGAAAAAAACCTACTCTGCTGAGTAAGAGTACTCGCGCGTACTCAAGAACAGACCTCATAGTCCAACTGGAAGAGCAGCGCGAAGGTAATAGTGGTAGTGGTTACGCTTCCTGCCACTTCAACCTATCTTGATAGCCTGCCCTCAATGCTGAGCTGTATTGCACACTTTAGCCAGAGTTGTGAGTTGCTCTTTGACGCGCATCCAAGATGCAAAACAGCGCCACCTGTGTGCCGGAATTTCGTTCCGCGGGAGTTGTTTAACATGCCAGTAAATCTACTGATATGGGACTGTTGCTTTTAAAAGCCATAGGTCTTACCAGCGCCTAATCAACTGAGTTACCCTGATGTAGTCTGATGTAATGGGTAGTTTGGGTGCGGGTAGAGGAAGTAAAACTTGAAGAGCAATTTTGAAACATTCCTGCGTTATTATAATATAATGTCTGTACTTAGATATAACAAAATTACTTAAAATTATTCTGTTGTTGCAGAATGTAGTTTTTAAATATCAATACCAAGTTACTAACACTGAAATGTATATTTTCTGTTGTTTCCCACTAAAATTAAATTCCAAATTGTTTCTGAAAGAACAAAATGGTCAGTGAAATAAGGAAGGCATGCACTCCTTATCGGCTCACAAGTGGAACTGGAAGTAAAAGCTCAGGAGTTCGAGGTCTTAATGATGTCCTACAGGTTAACGGCAACCTGGTTTCATGGCATGTGGGATTTGTGGGCGGGTTTTCTCCGGGTTCTCCCGTCATTGCATGTATCGCAGTATCATCGCCTGTGGTGTCATATGTAGTAGAAGTGAGTGTTAAAACACTATAAAATAAACTGGAGGTGTTCTTGTCATTGCTTGGAGTTCAAAAAATCAGCTCTCTCTACCTATTCTTCAAAAAACGACTTTTGTAAAAACTTATCCTTCTATTTACTTCTATTGTAAGTACAGGGAGAAATGTGCAAATCCAATATGTGATGGTTTTTGAATCGAGTAATCTTTTGAGAAATGTAAGCACATTGACACCAAGGGCCAGGAATATCTCGATAGTGGTTAACTTAATAAAAAGAAACATTATTTGAGATTTATGTAGTACGCTTTTGCCAAGTCTTGCAGTTTAACAGTTATGCAAAATTCATTCAGAATGAATAGAACATAAGTTTTGTCTTGAAAACATCTCAACGTACGGTATTTTAATAAAAATGTTGATTTAATAAAAAAAAGTTCTAAAAATCGATACTTATAAAAACAATTCATGAAAAGTTTAGTTTGGAGTGCAGAATTTTCTTGAAAATCTTCGTATCTCAACCTTAGAAGATGCTCAATTTAAATATAAAGTTTGGTTTATTGCCCACTTTTCGTAGTTGACTTACGCCGTTCACGGACACACATACACCGCGCACGCGGATTTTCTACTAAAATACTTTTATTTTGGGTTCAGAGGACCTCAAAACATATATTTCTGGTGAATCTCGGTGTCGAAGTTTTGATTGGAACGCAATACCTTCTCTGCCTTCAATGTACCTGGTAGAGAAAACAAACTTTAATTCTTAAAAAGAAAATATTTTGAGGTTAACCATTTGTTAGATTCGATAATACAAGCTGACACAACTGTCAAGTACATACATTTGTCACGTCACTTTAGATTGCCTATAATAAATTCTGTATATACTCACAAGTATAATCATTGTCTCTTGTTGTTCTTTTTTAAATAATATTATTTATTGGCCCAAAACAACTTTATAATAAAATATTTACCTATCTAATTTTATTTTAAAATCTGAAAATAAAAAATATTATCTCAAAAAATAAATGAATAATTTCAAATGTGAAACCAGTCATACTAGTTTAAGCTCTACTGTTCTTTTAGCTCATTCTAGTTTCTACTGCACGTTAATGGAGATAAGCATTTGTAGAAATGCTTTAAGTAATATTTCCCTGAGGATATAGTAGACTAGAGCGATCTGGTCCACAGGAAGCAACCCTAACATGCATCCGCGCCATCTGGCCACATAGCCATACAAGGCCTGAAAGATGAGAGGGAACCGAATACAAAATAAGAGTTGGAGCTTCTTCCTCTGCGTCAGACACGTTACACAGCTGTTGCTGTGATTCAGACTTTCTTAGCAAGGAAGATCGTCCAAGACTACGTTTACATGGAGATTTTATTTTAAATTCGGCATAGGCCTCTTCCTATCATCAACATTTTTATTATTTTCATTTCAGTGAGATTCTCCTGGAATAAAATCTCAACGAAGAATGATTTGCTTGAAAATAATAAAGACATTGTTTTCTAGTTGTTTAGCCTTTTTTATTCTTAAACATTTACACATTTAGAGAATATAAGTAATTAAATACGCCAAATAAAATTTCAATGCCCTATTAATGAAAACGTTTTTGTTTTCGAAAAACATGATTTATACAAAAATGTCATAATTTATTAAGGACGATTAGAATAGGTAGCTCAAATCTTTACCAATTTAAAATTCTGAAGTTCACCTCCATTGAGCCCACTGGGCGTTAACCCTTATGCTGTCTAGACACCACATAGAGAATAAAAAATACTTTGATACATTTAAAGGTTAAGGGCAGTTGTAAATTGATAACATTTGTACCAAAAAATCGTCAAGAAATTGCAAATCATGTGATTAAAACAAAAGAATAATATTGGGTAGCTTTTGCAGACCAAGGGTGACTGCTTAGGACGTGGGTTTGCACATTACATACGGAAACTACAGCAGTATATAGCAAATCAGATGTGTTCCATTCTCTTCATCTCTGTACCAAATTATTGTTAAAGTATTCTTCTCTTTCATCGTTGTAAGTAGAAGGAGAATAAGGGCATCCGCTAGGCTAATGTTTTAAAATGTGGTTGCTATCCGTTGCGAGCTCCCGTCTGAGAAAAGCGTTAGTACATTAAAACTGAAACCAATGACAAGGAACATTTCGAAAACGTCAACTGCATGAAAAAATGTATATGACATAAATAGTGTGTTTTAAGGAGATCTCCGATTTTGTCTTTAAAGGTTTTGTCTAGGTATCTCTCACCATTTACCAGTTATGCAAAAGTCATCCAGAATAAAGAAGTCTTCAGACGCTATACCCAGCATTTTATTTGCCATGTAAATATCTTAAATATAAGAGATTTTAATCAAAAGGGGGTGTTGTGTAAAGGGTAGTTGGGGTGTGTGGATATTCGTGTCGCATCCTTGGCAAATACTAAACTTAAGTATCAAGGTTGGTACTTAACAGACATTTCGTTATTGAGCTGTGCTGCCCACAAACAGACATAAATATAATTCTAAAATTCTTTTTTTTTAATCAGAGGTTCCCAAAACATATATTTCCGGTGAAATCTCGGTATTGAATTTTTGGGTGCAATAAAATATCTTCTCTATACACTATGTACATGGTACGTGTAGAGAAAGTTAAAATGGATTACAATAGCCTAAGGCGAATATTTTAAAAGCTGGTTGCTATGACATTGAAATGCGGTTCTCTTTGCAAGGGCCTGGAGTAAAACAAAAGAAACAGGAATGACAAATTCCCATTTGAGAAAAGTTTCTGTGTATTATAAAATTGAAGGGAATATCTCGAAAATATATATGGCATAAAGTACGCGTTTTAACCAGATCTATATTATTTTTCTACTAAAGTTTTTCTATCTCTTATAGATTACTAGTTATGCAGGAGACCGGGTCAAGTTAACAATGTTAACAGTTGACCATTATTAATATGCTCCACCTACATACTGTATAGAGAAGGTATTGTATTACACCCAAAAATTCGATACTGAGATTTCACCGAAAATAAATGTTTTGAGACCCCCTGAAGCCAAAAATGGCATTTTCAGAAAAAGTTCGTGTATGTCTGTGGACAGCATAGCTCAAAAATGAAAAGTTTGCTAAATACCAAACTTGATATTTAAGTTTAGTAATTCCACGAAGATTTTCAAGAAAACCCCCCACCACCAACAACCCTTTACATGCATCATTTTTCGAAAATATTGATTTTCTCAAAAATGGCTTTAACGATTTTGATTAAAAACCGTATGTTTAATATATGTTTATGATAAATGAAATGTACATGTTACATGTTAGTTGTTTCACATAGCAACCGACTTTTAAAGGATGAGACTATCGCTTTAGCCTGTGTGTTTTCTTATTCCCCTTCTAACTTACAAGGAGCTAGTAATAAAACTATACTGCTCATGTTTTTATCTTGATTATCATGATATAAATAACAGATTAATGTTTTGAGGACATGATGTGAATGGAACACATTAGATTTGTTACTTTCTAGTTACAAAGACCAATAAGTTGTTTAAGAGGTACGGGGCAGGATGACTAACCATAATGTGTGATATACGGCAGTCAAACATCTCTATGCTTCCTTCCTTCCTTTTTTGTCGCTTTAAATCTTCTTTCTGAGCCAGCATGCTACTCTTCTGTGTTTTTCTTTCTCTACACGTACTATGTAATTAGTGTACAAAGAAGGTATTTGTTGCCATTCACTCAAATATTCGATAACGAGATTTCACCGAAATTACACGTTTTAGGGTCCAATTTTTAGAAAAATTCCGTGTGTCCGTGAACACGATAACTCAAAAACGACGAATCCGTAATATACTAAACTTGGTATTTAAGTTTAGTACCTTCCAGGGATACAAAGCTAACATTTTGAGGAAGCTCTCCCCACCCCAAACTACCCTTTGCACTTTCTCAAAAATGACTCTAACGATTTTGATTAAAATACCATATATTTACATGGCAAATAAAATGTATATTCCGAATTTTCTGGGAACAATCTCTAAAAAACTCTTTATTCTGCATGAATTTTGCGTAACGTGTAAACCATAAGGGATAGATGCAAACAATGTAGATCTCGTGAAAACACACAATTTATGTCACATAAGTTTTTTTTTGAGTAGACCATTTCTGAGATATTGATTGTTATTTGTTTGAGATTTAAAATACGCACGGAAATTTGCAAACTCCTGGCCATGCATAGAAACGGATGTCAATCACATGACATTCAGATTTGACTAGGGTTTGTATTTACAATAAGACAATTATCATAAACTACTTTGAAGAATAAGCTGTTTAGCAATAGGTAATTTGTTACAGTTATATGAACGGAACGCATGAGGTTTGTTCATATAAGCTTTGCTATGGTCTAAAATCCAAAATACTTCAGCACAGTTTTGGCTTAACAGGAGCATTTGTGGTTCTTCATTTTATTCTAGTTTTTCTATATTTTACTCTCTGTAGCCCCGTATATATAATGTACATGGGTAGAAAAGGTGTTGTATTCCACCCAAAAATTCGATGTTAAGATTTCACCGAAAATGTTTTGGTGTCTCCTGATTCCGAAAAAAGCATTTTTAGAAAAATGTCCGCGCACGCGTATGTTTGTGGGTATCCATGTCTGTCTGTGGACAGCATAGCTCATAAACGAAAAGTCCGTTAAATACCAAACTTTTTATTTAAGTTTAATACCTTCCAAGAATGCGATACAAAGATTCTGAAGAAAATACCCCCACCACAAACTACCCTTTATATGGAACAAATTTTGAAAAGTTTTATTTTCTGAAAAATGGCTCTAATGATTTTGATTAAAACACCGTATATTAAAGATATGTACATCCCAAATAAAATTTATATCTTGAATTTTCTGGGGGATAGCCACTTAAGATCTCTTTATTCTGGATAAATTTTACACAATTTTGCATAACTGATAAATCGTAAAAGATAGACAAAATCTTACTACAGAAGATATGTAGATCTTGTCTAAATTCACAATTTATGCCCATATTTTTGTTGTCCTGGTTATTGGTTTCAATCGTAAAGTAAACATATTTTTCTCAGGCAGCGTCTGTTTTTCTTTTGTTCTGCTCCTGGCCAAGCAATAACAATCGCATAGCGACAGATTTTAAAACATTTGACTAAGACTATGATTTAGCTTAGCGTATTTATTCCCTTTAACTTGTAAGGATCTAGCTAATAAGAACATTCTGCTAATGTTTACCTTGGTGTGGAAATATAGATAATATTTTTTGAGAAGTTTGTTGTCCTGGTTACCGTTTCTTTGTTATTGGTTTCAATCGTAAAGTAAACATATTTTTCTCAGGAAGTGTCTGTTTTTCTTTTGTTCTGCTCCTGGCCAAGCAATAACAATCGCATAGCGACAGCTTTTAAAACATTTGACTAAGACTATGATTTAGCTTAGCGTATTTATTCCCTTCTACTTATAAGGATCTAGCTAATAAGAACTTTCTGCTAATGTTTACCTTGGTGTGGAAATATAAATAATATTTTTTGAGAAGTTTGTTGTCCTGGTAACCGTTTCTATGTTATTGGTTTCAATCGTAAAGTAAACATATTTTTCTCATGAAGTGTCTGTTTTTCTTTTGTTCTGCTCCTGGCCAAGCAATAACAATCGCATAGCGAAAGCTTTTAAAACATTTGACTAACACTATGATTTAGCTTAGGGTATTCCCTTCTACTTATAAGGATCTAGCTAATAAGAACATTCTGCTAATGT